>VWPU01008507.1:0-124191 GCA_013398955.1 Callaeas wilsoni
CAAAGGCTGCTAACTGCCTGCTGAATGACCACGGCTGTTTACTTTAGCTCTGTCTGCACCAACTGAACTCTGATCGCTGCCTTCCTCCAGCTGGGCCGGCTCAGGACCCCAGCGCGAAGGAGCGGGACAGGGATCTGTGTGTGTGTGTGAGGCTCCAAAAAAAGAATAGGCTGCAAATGGACTCCAGTGTAAATCATGGCGAACAATTTATGGGCCATTTTGTCTCCCATCATTTCTGCTCTGATCCCCACCCCCTCCCCTCTTCTTCACTCAAACAGAGCAGGCTCATAAATTGCCCGTGCTGAGTGCTGGCAGAAAGGTTTTTCATGTTCCTGACAGCTGCAATAAAAATATGCCTGTGTGTCTGGTGGCTGTGTGAGGGGGAGAGGTGGGTGCCCCTGCAGGGTGCCCGGGGTGGGGACGGGGGGGTGTGAGGGGCTGTGGGGTGACTGAGAGTGGGGTGGGGGGACAGTGAGGTGACCTGGAGTGTGTGCTGTGAGTGCTGGGTGTGATCATGATGGAATTCCATGTGTGTGAGTGCTGTGATTCCATGTGAGTGCTGTGATTCCATGTGTGTGCTGTGATCCCATGTATGTGAGGGCTGTGATTCCATGTGTGTTTGTGCTGTGATTCCATGTCAGTGCTGTGATTCCATGTGAGTGCTGTGATTCCATGTGTGTGAGTGCTGTGATTCCATGTGTGTGCTGTGATTCCATGTGTGTGCGTGCTGTAATTCCATGTGTGTTTGTGCTGTGATTCCATGTCAGTGCTGTGATTCCATGTGCGTGTGTGCTGTGATTCCATGTGTGTTTGTGCTGTGATCACATACTCCTGCTGTAATCCCATGTTTCTGCTGTAATTCCATGTGTGTGTGTGCTGTGATCACATACTCCTGCCGTAATCCCATGTTTCTGCTGTAATTCCATGTGTGTGTGTGCTGTGATCACATACTCCTGCCGTAATCCCATGTTTCTGCTGTAATTCCATGTGTGTGTGTGCTGTGATCACATACTCCTGCCGTAATCCCATGTTTCTGCTGTAATTCCATGTGTGTGTGTGCTGTGATCACATACTCCTGCCGTAATCCCATGTTTCTGCTGTAATTCCATGTGTGTGTGTGCTGTGATCACATACTCCTGCCGTAATCCCATGTTTCTGCTGTAATTCCATGTGTGTGTGTGCTGTGATCACATACTCCTGCCGTAATCCCATGTTTCTGCTGTAATTCCATGTGTGTGTGTGCTGTGATCACATACTCCTGCCGTAATCCCATGTTTCTGCTGTAATTCCATGTGTGTGTGTGCTGTGATCACATACTCCTGCCGTAATCCCATGTTTCTGCTGTAATTCCATGTGTGTGTGTGCTGTGATTCCATGTGTGTGCTGTGATTCCATGTATGTGTGTGCTGTGATTCCATATGTGTATGTGCTGTGATCACATATTCCTGCTGTAATTCCACGTTTGTGCCGTGATTCCATTTGTGTGAATGCTGTGATTCCATTTTTCTGCTGGAATTCCGTGTTTGTGGGTGCTGTGATTGCACATTCCCGCTGCAATTCCATGCTTGTGCTGTGATTCCATGTGTGAATGTGCTCTGATTGCACACTCGTGTTTTAATTCCATGTTTATCCTGTGATTCCTTAGGTGTGTGTGCTGTGATGACATATTCCTGCTGTAATTCCACGTTTGTGCCGTGATTCCATTTGTGTGAATGCTGTGATTCCATTTTTCTGCTGGAATTCCGTGTTTGTGGGTGCTGTGATTGCACATTCCTGCTGCAATTCCATGTGTGTGCTGTGATTCCAGGTGTGTGTGTGCTGCCATTGTACATTCATGCTCCAATTCCATGTTTTTCCTGTCATTCCACAGGTGTGTGTTATGTTATCGAATATTCCTGCTGTAATTCCATATTTGTGCTGTGATTCCACTTGTGTAAATGCTGTGATTCCATGTTTGTGGGTGCTCTGATTGCACATTCCTGCTGCAATTCCATGTGTGTGCGGTGATTCCAGGTGGGTGTGTGCTGCCATTGTACATTCATGCTCCAATTCCATGTTGTTCCTGTCCTTCCACAGCTGTGTGTTATGTTATCGAATATTCCTGCTGTAATTCCATATGTGTGCTGTGATTCCACTTGTGTAAATGCTGTGATTCCCTGTTTGTGGATGCTCTGATTGCACATTCCAGCTGTAATTCCATATTCTGCTGTGATTCCCTATTTGTGGGTGCTCTGATTGCACATTCCTGCTGTAATTCCGTATTCTGCTGCAATTCCCTGTTTGTGGGTGCTCTGATTGCACATTCCTGCTGCAATGCCTTTCCAACCCAAGGAAAAGTTTGAGATGTTGATTAAAAAAACCCAAAAATCGGGATAAAAAAGGCAAACCATGCCCTTCTTTAATAAACACACTCCCTAAACAAACATAAATCGATTTTTGAACTGGATCACCCACAGTGATTTTTCTGATGGGAATTTCTTACTTGAATCCCAAATCTCCAGGCTGTCGTTAGCTTCAATTTTGAGAATCAACTGAGTGGATAAGCCCAGGCTATGGAATTTTTCAGTGCAATGAAATTTGGATTCAAGCAGTAAATTTTGCAGCTGTAATGGAAATAATCTCATTCCTGCCAGCCAGTTTGGGAGGAAATCATGCTCAGCCACAGGATTCCTAGGAAACAGCTTTCTCCTTTTCATCACTTCTCCATATTTACCTTTTTAAAGGCATTATTCCCACAAGAAATTTAATGGGAAGCAACAGCCCAGCAAGTTCCAGGGGATACAAAGTGTTGCCCATAAAAACTCAGGAGTTTTAGTGCACGGAAGGAATTTTTTCCCCCTAATTCTGCATTTTGGTTTCTCTGTCTTTATCAAAAAATACTCTTGCAAGGGTTTGTATCTCTTCCAGTTTGGAAATACTTCCTTTGATAGAAAGATTAGGAAGCTGATGAAGAAGGAGCAGAGTAACATACGGGGAAAGAAATCGGAATTTAGTTACAATCAGAGCACCCAAAAATCCACATCCTGTAATTTATAGAGATTTGTTAGGAAAAGGCACAGAGACCTCAACCTGTTCGGAGAGTTTTCCCAACAAAAACACTTAATTAGAAGAAAATCTGGACAAACCCCAAGCAGTGATAGAGGTACCAAAAAGAGAGGGAAGCCCCCAGAAAGCCAAGTCAGGATTTATTGCTGGCTCACAGTGAGAGTGTCCCTGGGCAGGAGCCGTTGGAAAACAGCGCTGGGATGCTCTCGAGCCCCAGGATCAACAGCCCCGGGTGTGCCTGGGCTTTGTAGCTCTAAGTGCCTCTGTAGGGAACAAAGAAAGAGAGTAAAAATTGAATTATCCACTTAAGGTTGTGTCAGCTTTCCATCATAAATCTTTTTTTTTTCTCTTTTTTTTTTTTTTTCCAGGGGTTTATTACTCATCTGTAAAATTTCCTCCCAGCCTTTGCCTCTGCATGCACGACAGTTTCAAGGCTGGAAAAAAGATATGGAATCTAACAAGGTGCAAAACTGTCGTTTTATGCAGAAAGAAATATTATTTCTCACAGCTACGCCAGAGGAATGAAATCAGGGACTGCTGGGAGCAATGGCTGGAGGGAGCTCTGCAAAGCTCGTGCTGGGAAGGGGCAGCTTCCAGCAGGTGCCCACGGGCACTGGGAGTGCTCTGCTCCGCTTATCCATGGGCTAGGAACGAACCCCTGCCCTGTGTAAATGGCATCCTCAGATATCAGCTACCTGTGTTCTAATCAATCTTGATTTTAAATGAGATCCTTTTCCCCTTTTGCCTCTTTTCCGACCTTCCATTTTCCTTTTCTATGTTCCTTTTCCTTTTATCTTTTTACCTCTTTATCCTTTTCCATTCCCCCTTTTCCCCTTTTCTCCTTTCTTTTCTCCTTTCTTTTCTCCTTTCTTTTCTCCCTTTCTCCTTTTTTCCTTTTCTCCTTTTTCCCTTTCCTCCTTTTTCCCTTTCCTTTCCTTTCCTTTCCTTTCCTTTCCTTTCCTTTCCTTTCCTTTCCTTTCCTTTCCTTTCCTTTCCTTTCCTTTCCTTTCCTTTCCTTTCCTTTCCTTTCCTTTCCTTTCCTTTCCTTTCCTTCCCTTCCCTTTCCTTCCCTTTTCCCTTTTCCCTTTTCCCTTTTCCCTTTTCCCTTTTCCCTTTTCCCTTCCCCTCCATTTCCCCCCATCTTTCTCTATTTATCCTTACCCTCAATTCTGATTTCAATTCTCGTTCCTATTTTCATTATTCCTATTCCCAGCCCTCCCCACGCCCGAGGGGAGCTACCGGGGGGCTGCGCGCCGGGGACCCGCGGGGACGCGGGGCTGGGGGAGCCGCCGGGGCTGCGAGCGGGGCCGGCCGGGGGGGGACGAAGGGCAGGGAGGGTCCGGGGGAAGCGGTGGCGGGGAGGGTCCCCCCGGGCGGGCGCCAGGCGCTGCCCCCGACCCCCGGCATTAACCCCGCTGACACGGGCGGGCGCCGCCGAGCCCCGCCGCGCCCCCCGGGAGATCCCCCCCCGCAGCACTCCCGGTTCTCGGGGGCTGACAGCCCACCGAGGCAAAAAGGCGAATTTGTCCCCTGCCTCCCCTGCCCCGCTGCGTTTTTCCTTTTTTCTGGTCTGGCTCCAATTTACGGGAGAGAAAGGGGTTCGTTTAAATGGGAGGAGGAGGCAGTTTGGGGACGGAAAAAGGGGTTAAACGGGGGGAGAGGAGAGAGTTTGGGGATGGAAAAGTGGTTAAATGCGGGGAGAACAGAGTTTGGGGACAGAATAGTGTTGCAGTTTGAGGGGAAAAGTTTAAATCCCACCGGGCTGCGTTTGGTAGCTTGTGGGGTTTGTCACCGCACCCTGTCCTGCGGGAATTGTGTGCAGGGCGGCAGAGGGGGCGCAGAGGGGCCTCAGGGAGTCCCTCGTGCTTTGCCACACACGCCCTGACAGATGTCACTCCAAAATAAAGAGGTTTTTACCAAAGAAAAGAGCCCTGGAGATATCTCCTTGCTGTGTGCTTGCAGCTCCTTTTTACCTCCCCGCTCCCAAAGTTTGGCAGCTCCCAAAACCCTGGGCAGGGGGAATAGTGGGATTTCCCTTCCATCTTCTGCTCCCCAAACTCCATTTCTGCCAGATCTTGTCTATCTTTTGTTTGTTTGTTTGTTTTTATTGCTTTCAGGCTGCGATCTGCATTTGGCGGTGCCCGCTCTGCTCCCCCACAGGGGTCCTGGGGATTGGGGCTGCATCCCAGGCTGCGAGGAGAAATTCTGGTGGAATTAGGGTGCCCTGGACCCCCCAGGAGGGAGCAGGGCGAGGAGGAGCAGCCTGGGGATGCCCGGCGTTATCCCGCTCCGGCAGGAATGAGGCACACGCAGGGAAGGAGGGCGGGCGGGCGGCAGGAAAGCCGATCCTGAAGTTTCCATCATGCGAAATTGAAGCGCATGTGCCTATAATGAAATATTTCCTCCCATTTCATGGCAGCTCAGTAATTCCTGATGGCAGGGAGCCTGGGAAAACAGATCCCCCCTGCTCCCACCCACGGCGCCTGACCGCACGGGCAGGACAAACAAGGGCTTCGTTCTGCCGGCCCGGGGTGCTTCCCCACCTTCCAGCATCCTCCAAACACAGCCCTTCGCCCCCTTCCCCCTCCTCCGGCCAGGAAAATCCACATTTCCAAGGGTATTTCAGTGCAGGGCTGCAGGAATTTCCCCCTCCCACCCCCAGCAGCACCCGTGTCCCCAGGGCTGCCACCCCCGGTAGGAGCCACTGCTTTCATTTACTTTGGAATTATGCGGTTTTTCCAGCTCCTCTAAATTTAATTAAACTTTGACCAAAATTCTAAGCAGGGCAAGAGAATAGAAAAGGGGTTTTTGTGCCAGAACAAGCACAGCGATAATATTAATAATAACAAAAAGCAACAACAAGCCCTTAAACACTTCAGGGCTGGGCTCTGGGAGCTCGGGCTACTGGGCTGAGCCAGGCAGAGCACTGGGAGTCCTCAGGCCGCTTTGAAATGCTCCTGACAGGGGATCGAAGCGGCCAAGGACACCAGAAAGCTGCCGGAGCACCAGGTTTCATCTTGGAATGGCATTTTCCTGCAGAAGATAACCAAAACACGGGGAAACTGGCACAGAAATAGGCAGAGATGAGGGTCAGGTTGAAATCCAGCTTGGATTGGGAGGGAGAGGCTCCGATGGGGAGCTGGATCAGTTCTTGGTCTGTCCTGGGAGAGAGCAAGCCACGAAGGAGGAATTCGGTGGATTGAGGCAAAATTCCAGCAGCAACCGCCCTCAAGTCCTGGTTATTTTGTGTCCCCATCTGTTGTGGCAACACCTCAGGACTGGACAAATTTGTCGTGGTGGGTGATCCACGTCCATCCCAGTGAGTTCCTGCTCTGCCGTCCTGCCAGAGGAAATCGCACTCATTTTCAGGGAATGCAGCCCTGCTCTGCCCTGCCATAAGTGCCTGACTCACCTGGAGCCAATGAACGGGTCTTGCCATGGGGATTTACATCTCCTAACACACTTTTCTCCACTTTTTAATATAAAAACAGTTTGGTTTTTCTTTTAATCGCAGATTTTTGAACCCCTGAAGAAAAATCACCATTTTCTCCGTCCTGCTCTCATTCTGTTCCCTATTAATTTGGTAAGAGTTGATCAGAGGGTTTGTTCGGGCTTAGGTCCTGAGATGCTGCGAACAGGATGGGGTTAGGACTGTAGAAATTCCTCAGCTGGATAAATGTCCTGTAATCCCTGACAGGAGCCAGCCCCAGATGCTTCCCAGGATGTGACGAGGAAGCTCCACTTTATCTGCACGTGGAATTACCTGTCCACAAAGAAACCGTGCTCCTGCTGCTGATCACTTACTTAAAATAGATTAAAAGGTCCAGAAAGTGAGGGAGTGGTTAGTTTTATTAATGACTTTATTAATTCTACCTTTTTGGGTAGGACAGGAAAGGCTCCTCGAGGCCGTGAGTCTCCTGAGGAGCTGAGTGGGTGCCACAGAGATGACTCCTGAATCCAGAGGCTCTGTGGTCCTTCCACAGGTGGGCCTTGCTTTGATTCCCACATTCTGAGTGTGTCACGGGAGTGGGAGGTCTTGGAACTGTCCTGCTCACAGGAATTTGCAATGAACATTACTCACGTCGTGGTACAAAACCTAACTGGGGGATTTCAGGACCAGAAAGACCAATGGGAAAAATGACTGTGTCCAGCATTTCCCGTGGCTGCTTGGAATGGTGGAGGCTCACATTTACTGATGTTCTGGTGCTGATTAGATCTAAAATGGATTAAGATGCCAGGAAAACAAAGCATCCCAGATCAGCTGCAGAATTGAACCAACACGCTGGGAATGAGCTCGGAGCACCAACTGTGAGCTCTGCCCAGCTAATGGAATCCAGCAGGTTTGTGTTTGGGATGCCCCAGGCTTTAGGGGTGCCCTGCTTAGTCTTTCTTGAAGTCAAAAAACTGCAATAAAAGGTATTTAATGGGAGTGTGCCAGGGGCAGCTCCTTTTAGTAACTTTGGATGGAGAAAATCCTGGTGCGTTCGCTTCACAAAGAACTCTTCTACTTCCACTGCAGCTTTCTCTCTGTGGAGTATCCTGAGAGTATCCCCAGGAAACACCAGCCATGGAACCTCTTCCTCCAAGGAAAAGGAGCTCGTTTCATTGCTGCTTGGCTTTAGTAGCTACAGTGACTTTAGGATGGTGGATTTAGGTTGAATATGAGGAGGAAATTCTTCCCTGGGAGGGAGGGGAGGCCCTGGCACAGGGTGCCCAGAGCTGCTGTGGCTGCCCCTGGATCCCTGGCAGTGCCCAAGGCCAGGCTGGATGGGGCTTGGAGCAGCCTGGGATGGTGGGAGGTGTCCCTGCCCATGGCAGGGGTGGCACTGGATGAGTTTAAGGTCCCTTTCCACCCAAACCATTCCATGATTCTCCATTTGCTCCCATGGAGACAGGCACACATTAGCTCCTGTGTTCAGCTGAATCCCCACCGAGCTGCATCCAAACCACATCTGGTGGCGTTTTCCACCTAATTTTGGTTCCTCTTCTTATAGAAATCATTTACAAGCTCCAAAGGAGGCAAAGGGCAGCTTCCCAAAAACACTTTTGCCTCCATGGAGCATCCCCATTTTCCCCTCAGGCTTCAGGGGAGGCTGATGCCACATCTGTGGTATTTTGCCTCACTCCTGTCTTTCATTCAATACTCTCAAAAGAAAATTCTCTTCAGGAGAAAAAGTCATGTTCTTTATTACTTATTTTTTCCCAGTTATTTTCCCATCCACCCAATTTTCAGCCCTTCCAAAACCGAAGCATCCCTTTATTTGCTGGTTTACTGGAAAAGCTGTTCACATCTATAAACAAAGCTTATTCTTCCTGATTTTATCTTTCTCCATTTTATTGTTTCCGGTAGTTATTCAGTCTGGACGATGCTTCCACGGGGACTTTCCGAAGGAGAGAATTCAAAGTGGCATCAAATAACATCCAGGAATTAAAGTGGGGGGTGATCATGAATGCACGACTACCTTTTACTGGAAGAAGTGAAACATGCATGAAGAAATTTGGGCTGGATGGGATCAGACCGGGAGAGCTCTCCCTGAGGGTGATCAGCTCCTGTTCTCGGGCATTTTGATGCCGGAGAAAGATTCAAGGAGAAAAGGATCAATCCCAAAAAAGCTCAAAAGTCTCCTAAAAAGAACTTTCAAGCCTGAAAGTTCACCTGTTTCTCCTCTCTGCATGGGAATGAGGGAGGGAAGTTCCTCTGTCCTACAAACTCTTTCATTCAGCCCTTGGTCTGGCACCTTTCCCTTCCAGGATCTGTTATTATCAGGAGTTTAAAGCTAAATTTGGCCTCACATTGATCCTCCTTGACACAGTCCTGGAGTTTCCTGAGGAAAGGAAATGCCTTCAATCAGTTTGGAAGCTTGGAAGCGGCTCCCTGATTACGAATCCCTTGGCCAAACCTTATAGATTCAGTTACGACTTCCGTGGTATTTTTTGCTTTCCCATTCCTTCTTCCACACTCCCCATTTAAGGAGAGTTCATCTGATTTCTGGAGGCTGCATGCACAGTTTTCTGCGTCTTTTTAAAAGCCTTCCAAACGAAGGAGCTCACGTCATTCGCTTATCAGATGGGACAGCGCAGCTGGATTTCCATCAGGAACTAACGGATGAGAAATGCTGCGATTCCATGAAGACACAAAAAAATGTTGGATTGGGAGCCTCTGCAAGATGCAAACCAGGGGTGTCCAAGAAGAAATTCCAAACCCAAAGCACCCAACACAATTCCTGGTTTTTCCTCTCTTGCTCCCTGCAGCATCTCGACTCACCCCACAGTGCCACACGAGAGCCCTCACTCTGGAATCCTCCCAGTCCCACCAAATCCAACCAGGAAATCAGCTCGAGAGGCAGCAGCCTTTGGCACATGGACAGAACTCACCGCAGCCTGCTTTTCCCTTGCGGGTTTGCCTTCCTTTCCTTTCATTTCTCCACAGGAAAATTGCTCGGATCCTCCAGGAGTGAAGAGCAATAAATCTGCCTAAAGCAAGAACAACCGAGCCCTGTAAATAATCCCATTTCAGTAACTTGAAGGGTAGAAAAGACACGTTCAGGGTTATAAGATACTCTCCAGAAACATTTCAGTGTCACATCTGAAGCAGGTTTTGGCGTTTTTGCTCCTCCTCCGGCAAATTTGGGATTTTTTGCTTCATCCACAGCATCACTTTGTGCATCCACACCAGGGCTTAGAAGTCATGGCTGGAAAGTCTGGTTGGATTTTGTCATGTTTAAAAATTTTTCATATTTATGGCAGAAGTTTAGGGGCAAGCAGCATCTGTGTAAATTCTTCCACATGTGATATATCAGCCTTTACATGGCTAAACTCTGGGATTATCAAAAACCCAGTTTTACCAAACAATACAAATTCTAAAGGTGGGAAGGAGGAAGATCTGGAAGGGGGTTTTGGGTTATGCAAGGTCACTCCAGAACCCCCTTGGATGGCAACAGTGATAAAATCAACCTCAATTTATGGTTTGGTGGTGGTTTATTAGGCCCTGACTTGAAGTTTTAGGTACCTTCACTCAGTTTGTGAGCAACCCAGGAATAAAACATGGATGACACATGTAGGAATGGAGATATTTTCCTGCTGTGGTGGCAGGGCTGGTGCCGTGGTGGACACAAAATCCCACCTTCACCTGGCCAAGCCAGATCTTCTGCAAGTCATTACCCAGCCTGGTGCAGAGCTCCAGGTAAATAAAGCCTTCGAAAGCACCAGAATCCAGCTGCTCTTCCTTCCTCACGTCCCAGGGCTTTCTTTAATAAATCCCATCCCAGGGAAGTGGAAAACAGAGTTGTTTTCTGCTTCTGGAGCATTTCAGCCTCACTCTTCTCACTCTTTTTTCCCTAAAGGCTCTGAGGGCCAGGAGCCAGGTCTTCTCCTGCCTCTTCCACAGGGAGGAAGGGATTCCTGGTGGGAAGGACATTAAAGATTTGACCCCCCCCCACAAGGAATGGCCACGTCAGGAGGACAGGACTGGGACAGGAAAGGGCGGTGATCCTTTTGCTTGCGGGAAGGCCCTGGGGAAGGCTGGATTTCGGAAGGGGATTTCTGCAGAGCTCCTAAATCCCACCTCTCCTCATGGCAGCAGTGCCAGATGTTCCATCTGTGCCCTCGCTCTCCGCTCTCCCTCTGAGCACTCCAGGAAAACCCATTTGCCAGGCTTTAGGATTTCTATAAACACAGCCTAAATCCTGCTCTGGGTGACAAATGCCCGCGTCAGGCAGCGGCTGCCAAGTGCCAAACTGGCATCCTGTCTCCAGCCAGGCACATGTGGGAGGCATCCGCGCTCATGGAATTGCTGGACTTTTATGGGCATGGATACGGGAGGCTTTAAACACTCGGGATTTCTGTGCATTAAGATGTGTTGGCTCAGCTATCCCTCGGAGGTGCTCTGGAGAGGACACGGAGGGGCTGGCACAAAGCAGAGGCTCTGCCTGCCCTGGGATGCGCCATCCATCATCTTCCCACTAATGGATCTTCTCCCACGCCTGTCCTGGTTTGTCCCAAAAATGAGTAAGCACGGCCTCTAGCTCCAGGTTTGCATCCTTAGGTAATCATGGCAATGACAAAGATGCCCTGGGTTTCCATGGAGAATGATAGGAAATGGTGTCTCACAGGACAAAGGAAGGAATTCCCAGGAAGAAACTTCAAACCCGTGGAAAAACCCACGTGGCTTTGGCCAGCGCCGCCTTCCACCGCCGCAGCAAAACCCAGCATTGAGTCAGCAAAGCAAAACCCAAACCACTGCCAAAAAAAAGGTGGTGGAGGGCCGCTGGGAAACGGGATCACGTTTGATTCCTGTTCTCTCTAGAAACGTGAGGGAAAAGCTCTGTTTTGTGGAGTAAACGCTGAGCGAGCAGAGCACCGTTTCGCATCTGGATTTGGATGGGATTGTGACAAGCCTTAAAGTACACAGACTACCAGAAAAGCGCCTTTGCACGTCTCACGCTCTCTTCCCTAAGGAATACCATGACTCCAGAGGTGTCTGTGCCTGCTCTCTTTGAAGGGAACAGCAAAACTTGCATTGACAAAAGCAAACCCGAGCCCATTAAGTGTAAACTCTCACAGGAAAACCCATGTGCACTTCTCTGTGCTGTCCCAGCCAAAATTCCTTCAGCACACACCTGCTTTCTGTTTGTTTTGGTGAAAACACGGAAAAGTTCTGGCTTTGCTGAAAAACAGTTCTGATTTCTCTAAAAAAACAGAAAAAAAATTTTAAAAAATCAAGTAAAGCATCATTTGCTGATTTATCTATCCTCCTTTGGGTTTTAGTGGGGTGTCTATAAAACCCTCTGGTCGGGCCAGCTCCATTTATTGCCAGCATTGTGCTCGACTCCATGAAGGTCCTGCCTGTTTTGTTTGTTACTCTGAGTCATCTCACAAACATTTTAGCAAAAGGTCCAAAGACTTACAGGGAACTCAGAGAAGCCAAAATCGCCAGATGGAGAAAAGCACATCTTAAGGGGATGACATTTGGCATGAAAAGCAGAAGAGAATCAGGGTTTGGTTTGATCTGCCCCAAATTATCTCACCGCTTCTACTTTGCAGGAAATTGTTGAGGCTGAACCAAAATCAGGATCAGGTTTTAGATCATTTTCTCTTTACACATTCTTTCGGGACCCCACATCTCTCAGTATGCAACCTATTAATTACAAATCCATACACACACTCACATCCCATCTGATTATTTGGGCTTCAGCTGACCCTGCAGAGGGAAGCAGATGAAAGCAATAATCAGTTCATTCAGCTACAAAGAGAAAATTAAAAAAAAAAAAAAAAGAAATCAAAGCTAGATAAACATATCCTGTTCTCATGGAAAACAACAACAAAAAGGGCTGAACTGGCAGGCGAATTAACACAGCTCTTCCACACCTCTGTCAAAACGGGATGCTGGAATCCATGGATAGCAAAGGATGTTGAGTGGGGATCACGATGTCCCTGCTGTCCCTTGGGACGTGAGGGAGGCAGAGCATCCCAGCGTGGTGCTGGCAAGGGTAATTTGGCTAATTCGGGTAATTTGGGTTGTTTCCTGCCTGGTGGGAGCTGCCAGCCCTCAGAACCAGGCTGTTGATGCTGGAGCCTTCCACAAAGCTTCCCTGGCTTTTCCCGGCAGCGGAGCGGGAGGAGGGCAAAGGGCAGAGACCCGTTTGCCAACAGGGCCAGGCTGCTTCCAAAACGCCTCTTTGAAGATGGACACATCACATCCCGAGCATCCTAGGGCTCACTTCTCAGTCCTGCCTTCGTCCAAGATGGGAGGAGAAACAGGCAAAAGGAAGAGGATGGAACTTTCTGGAAGAATCCTGACTTAATGATATTTTCTGTTGGATGGAGATGCTTCTCTAAAGACAATTCACAGCACTTACAGCAGATCAAGGAGGATTTCTGGCTCTTTTAGACAACAAAATCAAGTTGTTCCATTGGTTGGTGTAAAAATTCAAGCCTTTTCCTTGCTCCACAGAGCTATGAATCAGATCTGTGGGGTTTTTCATCATATTGTGATATTTTAAATGATTATTGTTATTGTGACTTAATCTGATTATTAAAACAACCAGGAGTGTTATAGTGGTAAATCTTTAGCACTTCAGGAACAGACCATGCTTCCCACTCAGCTGAGGGGCCACAAAGGCGGGATTTCCCCTGGAAAAATAAGTGATTGTGCTGGGTTTAACTGCCTATCATCCAAAAAAAAGAAGAAATGTCTACAAGGGGATCACCTAAGAGCTGGGAAAATCCAAAGTTTTGCTAAGGAAGAGGAATTCCGGCAGCTACAATGCTGGGCCAACACACTTCGGAATTATGTGCAGAAATGACTGCAGCGAGTTGTTATTAAGCTGAAAAATGTTCTCACCATGAATTCCAGGGAATGCAGGAGAGCCTGCAAGGGAAGAGCTGAGGACAGCACATATCCCGTTACATTTTTAACCACCCAGATTCAATCCTGAACTCAACACAAAACCCACAAAGAGAAGACAGGAAAAATGAGCCTTTTCGAATCAAGGGAAATGGACAAATTTCAAATAAAATGTCTCCACCTCCAGTAAAATCCCAAATTAAGCAACAGCCTCATGCTCTGGGAAGTTATTTCCCCTTCAGTCATCTACGCTTGGCCCCCACTGAGCTGCTTCGCTTTAGTCTCGGATCAGGTTCACAACATCCAACGTTTGCAGGAAATGCACTGGAATTGCGCACAACTCATGGAAGCGGGGCTGGATCACAGCTCCTGTCACAAACTGGTGCTTCCAGTGGCTTTTTTATTCCGCAGCAACTTTTCCAAGGACAAGCCTTGACACTGTGCAGGAGCCAATGGCAGTGGGAGATGCTTTCTGTCACGGGGGAGGCTGGGAGTGAAAACGAGGGGCTGTGGGCAGGCAGCAGAGCCAGCAGGGCTCCAAGTGGCTCTGTTTGGATGATGTTTTTGTGCCTCGCAAGAATCCTGACACAAATCAGGACCGGAGCACGCTGGGGGTTGTGTGGATGCCCGGAAAGAGCCTTCCCTGCCACAGTTTATGGTGCAAGAGCTCAGCTGCAGAAATAAATGCGGTGAATAATGCAGCTGTGCATGGCTGCAGGTACAAATCCATGTTTGAGGGGGGGATATGGCTCCTCACTGTGGTGAAGCATTTCCCTGACTGGGATATTTTCAGGAAAAATTTTGAAGTTTAAAAAAAATGCAGTGACTTTGCGCTTCACCTTCTCCAGGCAGGTCCAGCAGATGACAAACCCATTTTTGGCCAGGAAATTCCAATTCTGCGGGAATCTCGTATGAGGGAACCCACAGTCTTTTCAAATCTGCCTTCCAGAGAGGGATCACAACCATTCCCATGGATCAGAACATCCGTGGATGTTTCGCACTGCAATGATCCCATCGACATTTGAGGGACAAGAAGGTAGCAATGTTTTAGGGTCAAAAGCCCATCAAATTGATATTTTCTCCTTGAGCTTGCTTGAGGATGAGATGCACAACAATAATAAAATGTTTTCAGTCTGGACTGTCAAGGATGGAAGGATGTTTGTGGTGAGGGAGAAATTTGCCACCCACTGCTGCTGCTTTGGTGTCCAATTTCTGCGGTCGCACTTTATTCAGCGACTGAAAGACACTAACACAAAAACAAATTCCGAGCTATAAAGTGGGATTTCCAGATAATGCATTATTCCTTAAGGGAAAAAAAAAAACCAAAACAAAAAAGCATTGGTTCGCTCTTTTTCCCTGCTTCATTGACCTTTTCATATTTTCCAGTATTTTTGTGGGATTTTTCATTATTTGCAGTGATGGCTGGGAAGACCCCAATCCTCTGAGCTGTCTTCATGTAGGTCCACATAGGATCAACTCCCCATCCAGTAGCGCCACAGGCCTGAAACAAAACAAAACCAAAAGCAAAGATCGTTGCCAGTGATACAAAACCTCAACGTCTCGTCTCAAGGATTGGTTCAGCCACCAAAAATTTGGATTCTGGCTTATGCAAACCAGCCAAAAGCCTCCTGAATTTGTGAAATTCAGCTGGAGTTTCTGGACCTCTTGGAAAGAAGAAAGGATGGCGAGATCTGGCTTTTTATTCTGTAATTTTCCATGGTTCCAGACTGATGGCAGTGGGGCGGCGTGGAGGAGCTGCAGAGCAGCAGTTTTGGGAGGTGACCCAAGACCCTGCGCGGTGGTGGCAGGAGCTGCAGGAGAGTCAATGCTCTCTTTTCCCTGTCTCCCCAAACCTTTACCCCTTCACTTAGGCCAAAAAAGAGGAGGTTTGCTGCAGTTTGGGGGCTCAGGTGTGATTTGATTTGTGTTGCAGAACTCCTGAATATTCCAAAGTCAGGGTGGTGCCCTCCAAACCCAGCGCTGTCCTGTGCCTCCACACCCCATCCAAAACTCACACTGGGCTTTCCTGTCAGTCTTCATACCTAAACACCCAAAAAATCCACGCAAGGAGCATGACCCAGACCCTGATCTCACCTATATGAGGAGAGAGCTGGCAGTTGCAAGAATTACGAGGTCTCCTTCTTTCCGCTACAGATTCCTTACGCCTCGCTTTGTGTGAACACCTCGAAGCCCCTTTTATTCTCCCTTTTCTCATGGAAAAAGGAGGCCGCTCCATGGCCTCATCCTCAGCGCACTGGGAACAGGCCATGTGCTGGCTCAGAGCAAAATTCCTCAGTGGGAATTAGGAGGATTGTAAGAGAGCACTCACATATGCTGCCTTCCAGAGGGTTGCATGAGGTTCCTGCCCACTGGATCCATGTGTTCCTCGGGATGACGTATCGTGTTACTAATTCCCCTAATTGCATGTCTGGGCTAAAAACAGGCTGAGTTTTCCTAAGAAGTTACATTCTTAATAACATTACTTCAAACACTGCGGTAAACCCGAGTCAATTTTTCAGCGATGCACGTAGGTTATAAATCAGGGGAGAGATGCAGATAATGTTTACCTTAAGCTTGTTTATCTGCCTCTGCCACTCATTTGTTCTGGGGTTTGCCAAAATGCAGCAACACAAGATAGGGCGACTGGAAGGGATTCAAGCTTTCCTTCTCCAGGCTCCTACTGCGTGGAGCGCATCCAGGAGCGCAATGCCCCGAAATAACCACACGCAAAACTCTTTTCCCAAAGAAATTCTAGCAGGGAGATGGATAACTAGATGGAGATTCCCCTTCTTTTCAAGATCCCAAATACCGTGCCCTGTTGAAGCAGATTTGCTGTCACGTGAGTGCACATTTGAAGAGAAAAATCCTCACGGAAATCTTGGATGCGGGACAGCTCTTACAGATGCGCCTCTTTGCACGGCGTGTCAGGGATATACAGCCCTGCCTTGATGTATTTTGATACTTCAGAGATTATTTTGGGTTCTAACTGGTTTGTCTCACTCGGAACAATTCCCTGGGGACCCCCAGGAGATGCCGAGTGCAGGAGGTGGGGAATGAGAGACGTCCCTGAGCCGCCGCCGCGCCGACTCCGTCCCGTGTCCCACGGGGGCCCGCGGGACAGTGCGGGGCTGAGTCATGGGAGAGGAGGACACGGCCTTGGCAGTGCAGAGCAAGATGTGCCGAGGCACTTGACCGAGGAGTGGAGCAATCTGGAAGGTGGAATTTTTGAGGGGAGTGGGCGTTGATTTTCCAAATGGGATTTCTATTTTATTTTTTTTTTTCCAGTGGTGAATATCAGTCCTGCAATTTCCACTGGGAGCAGGAAATGACACACATGTGCATTGTTGCCACCTCCAGAAGGAGACGGGAGGCTGCCTTTGGCCATGGCCCAGCAGCAGTGAGCACGCATTTTTGGGAAGAACATGAGCTCACCATGGAAAGGCCACTTGCAGGGGGAAGCGAATTGTTTTCCTCCTTTTGATGCCAGCATCTTCCCTAGAGCACCAGGAAAACACAGAGACATGGACAAACTTTCCTTTGGAAACACAGAAAGTTGAAGGAGAATACTGCCCAGCAGGCAGCCAGAGCAGAGGTGGAATTTTGTGGGAAATATTCATGGAGAGTTGACATTTATTGTCCCCATTTCCCTTTCCCCACCAGCACCACTTTGGGACGGGTAGCAACACCCAAGGTAAATTCTCTGATGGATTCAGGGAGAATTTCTTCTCAGAAAGTGTTGTCAAGCATTAGAAGGGATTTCCCAGGGAGGTGGTGGAGTCCCAATCCCTGGAGGGATTCAGGGAATGCCTGGATGTGGCACTCAGGGCTCTGGGCTGGTTGGGGGTTGGTCACAGGCTGCCCTTGAACATTCCCCATTCCAGTGGGTTCTCTTCCTTCCTCAGCTCTCCACCCTCTGCTGGACTCCACCAATGGAGCCAACCTGCATTTATCACATATGCATTTATCCAGGAGTTTTTTTTTTCCTCTTGGATAGCTTAGGAGGTAGCAGGGAAATGAAGGAAAACACTCAGCTTTCAGAAATTTGAAGTGCATTTGAAGGTGGGATTCCCCTCGAGCCACCACTGCCATGCCAGAGGAATGAGCTTACTGCAACAAGAGGATGAAAGATGTGTGCATCACTTCCCAGCAGCAAATGCTTTTCCTCTCCCGGGTCTTGGACACTTCAGGCCCGGAAAAAGTGGATTTTTACAATTTTTAAGTGGTGAAATTATGATACTTTGTATTTTCAGAGGTCACTCATAAACCCGACCCTACAATTTTCCATCTCACTTCATTTATGCCATGCTATTTAAAATTACCAAGATTCACATCAGCAAAAACTCTTTTAAGGGCACTGCTTTGTCATCAAGATCATTACAGGGCAAAGGACTAATTATGAACAAGTCTCAATGAGTCTTTTTCCACCCCACACGCAGCTGGAGCAGTGACAGGGATGTGTTTGCATCTCACTGTTGCTTTGCTGTGAATAATGGATTTCCTGTTTGTCAGGACTGATGAGCTGGAGAAAATAATGACACTTTAAAAAAAAATATTGGATAACTGGCCAGAAATCCAGTGTAATGTGCTTTTTAAGGAGAGCAAGCTTGAGTGGTAAATAAAATTGGAGCCCAGACTGGTTGTTTTTTATGTCAGAGCCAAGTGAGTTCAGCTCTGGAAAACGTCCAGGGAACCTTTCCTGCTTGGGAGAGGAATGACAGGGAGGGTTTGATGAGATTTTCCCTCACACAGGTAAAGAGGGAGAAGTTGGAAGGAAGGAACAGCTTCCTGCTTTGTGCCGAGTTCACTGGTGGTGGCCAGTGACATTTCAGGACGTTTTCAGGAGGATTATGTTTTTCCCCATATCCAAGAGTTAAAAGGATGAGCAAGCTCTTGAACTGATCTCTACAGAGAAGTCTGAGCTCTGTTCTTCCTGAACCAAGCCCAAGCCTCTCTGACCACTCAGATTAAAACTGGAGACCTCAGCACCTCCACCTGGCCCCTCCAGATTTAAACTTTCTTCCCCAAAGGAGAAAATTTGGATGCTGCTGGATCAGTGGCATCCCCCTTTTCCAGACCCAACTGGTTTGGTGTGCTCCAAATCAACCTCTGAGGTGCTTTCCTCCTCTTCTTTGATTGCTCAGCGCACATTTTTGTGGGCTAAATTAATGCATTTTTGAAAGTTGACAGCTCGTTTACAGCCTCAGATGGTCAAAACCAAGGAATTTCTCTTGGCTTTGGGTTGCATTTTGTGGGCAATCCACAAAATTTTTGCTGGCGGGGGAGAGTTTCCCTCCACAAACCTGGTCCCCCTTTGCTAAGCTCAGTCAGGCAACCTCATAAAATCCTGCAGGACACTCAACCCGTGTGTGCCCTTAATTAATGACACGCACCCTTAATGAATGAGGCACCCCTTCCATTCCCAGATTCACCTCTCCCTCTCTCCGAGCCCTTGGGTGATTTTCCAGCAATGACAGAGGACAGGGAGAGGTGGCAGAGGTGACACCGGCAAAGGGGTGCCAGAGAAGGAGCTAAAACTTACCTGTGCCAGCCCCCTGCCTTCCCCAGCCTCTGCTGGAAGCGTCTGGGTTGTGGCATCTCCCAAGGCAGCTCCTAAAACACGGAGGGAATATTGATCCCAGATGGACAACTCTGGGAGGCATTTTGGAGTTGATTCCTGGAAATCCAGAGTGCCTTCCCCATTTCCCTGACCCCTCTTCTAAAATAAGAGATGCTGAACCCTAAGAGGAAGCCTCCTGCTCACATTTTTTGTTTTTTTTTCCCTTCCTGCTCTCCTGGCTCCTTCTGTGCTTCATTTTCCCCTAAATTCACCCCATTTTTCTAGCTCCAGAGCTGAATTCATCCCTCTGCCATTTGGAGGTGTCTTTTTTCTTTAGAATATTATTCTCCCTGCTGAACCACAATTTGTGATACCTGAGATCTTCCTAAAAATCCCTGCTCTTCCTGAAACCCTCAGCCATCCTAGAAATACAGCGGAGAGTTCCTGTGTAACTCTAATTTTAATCAGTGTTTCACAATATTTCATAAAAGGGAATTTTTCCTGTAAGAGAGAGCACTGGGATAGCAAATCCAAGAGATAAGTTTGGAGTGGGAGGTCAGATATTTTATCAAACTGAATCTGGTAGACAATGAACAAAGCTCAAAAGGTTTTAAGGTTCAGGATCCTTTTAAACTCCTTCTTTTTTTCCAAGTCACGGCAGAGAAAAAGAGCCATTTGTTAGAAAAACAGTGTCAGGGAAGGTCCATGTGACATTTGCCAATGTTACATCATCAAAGCTAAATCTCTGACAGATCTGTAAACAGCAACTTTTCATAGAGATGTTGGCAGAGCCCCGAGCTTGTGCCTTTCAGCACGGTGTTCCTGCATCTGCAGCGAGGAGAAAATGCGTGGAAAAGGATCAAACCTCCTCAAACTTTCCCTGTTCTTTACAGGTTTGGAATTTACATCATAAAACTGAGGTTTTCCTTTCAAATCGGAGTAAAATACTCCAGCCTAGGGCAGGCTGCACATTGAGGGCACGAGTGCTCCTCAGTTCCAGATCTTGGGCAGTAGGGCGGGATTTGGCTGGGAAAGGCGATCCCCCTTCCAAGATAATGTCCAGGGAATTCTCAGCGAGCATCCAGGAGACGAGGATTGAAAAGTCACCTCTTTCCTCAATGCTCTCGGGGGCAGAGGTTGCACTGAGGGGCTGGGGAGATGAGAAAGGGAATTGAAGTCCCCCGTTACCGCTCCCAGGAGTCCCCAAGGACTCTCCCAGCCCTCCATGGGTACGGACCCAAAGCGGGGCCCTGCTCTGCACGTGCCAGCCCTGCTGGGGAGGGCAGGACTTGGCTTGTTCTGCCTATCAAAGGAGCAGGTGCATTTTAATTTGAATAAACAACACCTTAAGATGTTACAAAACCCTTCCAGGAAGCTGAGTGCGAACAGCTTACATTTATTTTCTGGTGTTGCTTCCCTATCAGTCTGATTTCTCTGCTCATCTTCTGTTCTCTCATTTAAATATTAATTAAAGTAAGTCCTTCCACTCCAAGCTTTGACTCCAGTATCTAAACACATCTCATGTGAACCTGCTCTGTAATTACAGGGATTTGCTGAAAACACAAATTTCTGTCATCTTTCTGAATTTTTGCTGCTGTTTTTCCTCTCTGTGGGATACACACTCGACTTGCTCTCAAGGAGAAATGAGATTTTATTCCATTTTTTTTTCTGTCAGATTAATTTTAAGCTCCCCCTGATTTGCAGAGGAACTCAAAGGATGTGCTGATGCCTCCCAGAGTTGTGCCCACCAACCCCAGAGTGATTTCCCATGGGTTGGAGAGACCATGTGAGAAATCCTGCTGGATCTGCTGCTGAAGTGACAGGCCCTCCACAACAGCAAGTTTTCACTTCACCCAGATTTACAGCAAAATGGAAACAAAATGTGCTCTAAGGTAAACAATAGAATTTCCAGAGTCAGGCTGATTTTCTGGCTTTGGTAAATTCCCAACCAAAACTTTTCACACTGAGAGCAACCAGGGAAAGGTAAAGCAGGGAGAGTGAAATCCCAGCCTGTCTGAAGGCAGTGGAAAAGTGGTCACTAATTTTAACAGGGCCAAGTTTTGCCCAAAAAACTCTATAAAAAACTCTCTAAATTGGGAACTAATAATAATAATATAAATTTGGGAACTGAAAAAGGGAGCAAAGCTGGTGGCTGAGATCTCTGCTCTTCCCTTGGTGGCAGAAAAAGCCTGGGGATTAAAAAAAAAACCACAACAGCATCTATTAAACACTGCAAAAATTGAAACTGAGTTATAGAAGGAAACTTGATGTCAGGATGAACCACACACAGTGTTTGCAGACGTGTTTGCATCCTTATTTTATTTGCACAAGCTGAAGAAGGGACAACTTGCCCCGGTGAGCGTTTGCAGAAGAACGAATTTACCCAAACCCGATTAAATCAACAACGGCCGAGCGTCATCACAGAGGGTTCTTGGGTTTTTCCCTTTCGTCATACGAGGAAGGTGAGGGAGCAGATGTGACCACAAAGTGTGTCATCAGGATTATTTGGTTAGTGTGGATTTCGGCTGCAGGAATTCAGGGAGGCATCCCGAGGAAAGAGGGTCCAGACTGTGAGATCGGCTCTCTGGAGAGGAGATGAACCGAGAGCCCATCCTGTGAGGAGCAGCTGGGGAGAAAAGGAGGCTCAGGTGGGACCACCTTGGTCTCCACAGCTCCCTGACAGGAGGGGGGCTGGGGGAGATCAGGCTCTGCTCCCAGGGAACAGGGACAGGAGGAGAGGGAACAGCCTCAGGTCGGACACCAGCAGGAATTTCCCCATGGAAATGGTGGTCAGGAATTGGAACTGCCCAGGGAGGTTTGGAGTGCCCATCCCTGGAGGTGTCCCAGGAAGGGCTGGAGGTGGCACTCAGTGCCCTGGGCTGGTGAGAAGATGGGGACCAGTCAAAGCTTGGATTTGATGACCTTGGAGCTCTTTTCCCACCTGAATGATCCTGGGATTCTAAGACCTAAGGGCAAAACAGAGATGTTGGCCTGTTGGTCTGTGGAAATGCCCCTCTGGCCACCAGCAGGAACCCAGCAGGCTGATGGGGATTATAAAATAAACATTTTCCCTGGATAAAATAGAATTTGCTTTTCCCAGGTTTGGATAATAATATGGATAATAATTTGGACTCCCCTTGAAGCTCCCATGAGAGGCTCTCACCAGACTTCCCAAACATTTTTCCTCTGATCACACAGGAGGGTCCCATCCCGTGTCTGTCCCACATCTTAGCGAAGGAGGAACTGCTGCAAGCAGCTCAAGGCTCTGGGCAATGATCTAAGCAAGACTGAGCTCCCTCAGGGCTGTATGTAAGTCCAAGGAAGCATTAGGATTTACCAAAATCACTTCAGAACTCAGTGTCACCCTCAGAAGAGCAAGCAGTTGATGTGACAGTGCCGGTGACTCAGGTCACAGAGAGTCCCTGTGCTGGGCACCTGGTGGGGTGTGACCTGGACTCCTTGTTTTGGAAGACGCCTTGGTGGCTTCTTGACATCTGAAAAATTTGAAGATCCTCACTAGGAAGGACCCAAAACACCCCTTGGGTTTCAAATCCTGCGTGACCACAGTGAGCTCCTTCCTGGTTCTGTTCAGGAGGCGGAAGTTCTCCTTGGAAACCCCTGTCTATATAAATGCCCAGGAAGCCAAGAGAAAAACAGCAGCAATAATAAAAATAAATTAGCAAATATGCAAATGTGCAGGGAGGCGGTCACCTGTGACACCTGCAGGAGGTGCTGGGGGTGATGTCCTGACCCAGGGCTGGGATCTACAGGAATCATCTCCCCTTGGCTTCATGACGCCCCCTTCTTACTCATCCCTCTGACGCCTCAGCGCATCCTGCGTTTTCCAGCGTGGTTCCACATGGAGCGTAGGCTGGGACGCGGGGAAAGGCATCACATCCGTGACCCCAAGCATCATCTCCACGTGCTGCCCCGCTGCAGGGTTTGGGGAACATGACTCAGGCCCCGAGCCTGCCAACTTGTGAGGATGAGCAGAGCCACCATATCTTGAGGTCAGCACATGAGAAATCAGCTCAGCTGGTGGCCACCGCCTGGTTCCACATGCCGGGAACAGCTGCTCTGAGTGATCCAGGCACTTTCCAGCCCGAAGGAAACTCATCCTCATCCCCAGCACCTCCCAAGCTCTGCGGATCCCCCTCTCCAGCAGCATCTTTATTCCGTGAATTATCCTCTGCTCCCTCTTTGCCTTCGACTTCGGCCAGCCAAGCTCCAGGGCATGCTAAATTCAGCCCTGCATTTATTATCCTAAAAAATGTGGGAAATAGGAAGGGTTGTAATTTCCCAAATTACTTTTCTTCTCGCTAACAGAAGCTGGCAGCAAATATATTTCAAATGTAAATATTTAAATACTTGCTTGCAAGCACAATTACCTTTTTTTTGTCCGTGACTTGATTCATTCAGAAGCTAAAAATACTTCCTCAGGAAGCAAATGTCTACGCTGGATTTTGGGGAGAAATTTTAAATCTTTGACTTAATAATTCTACCAAGAATTAATTATACCAAGGGTTAATAATTCTAAAAGTATTTTCCCTGCTTTTTGGAAATCAGAAAACACATGGATATGAAACAAAACACGTTGCAAAAATATTGCAGTGTCCAAAAAGGACAATACTTGTTTATAACACCCAGATTAACGTCGTGAGGTTCATTTAGCCTTCAGCTTTTCCTTGGCTCCTTCTGAGCGTGGAATCGTTCCCCCGAATGCCTGAGAAATGAACAGGCTTCAACATTTTTATTTATTTGGATGAGCACAAAGCGAGGGAAAAAAAGTTCCTGCCTGCTCTCGAGGCAGAGAAATCGCTGTCGCTTCTTTCCCCCCGCGCCGGCCGTAAAATGTACAGAAATGTAAAGCAATAAAAATTTTATGAGGGGTTGTTTTTATAATGTTTACCAACCTCCTGCCTCTCTGACGCTTTCCAGAAGATAGGATTTTAATAGGGCTTCTTTCAGTCCATAAGGGAAAATCCCAAATTTAGGGGGTTTTCAGCACAGTGGTTTTGACTTTCGATCCTGGTTTTTCAGTAATCTGCTCCCCAAATTTCTTCCTCTGTCCCTTTGGCTTCACTGTGAGCTTTTGTTCATGGAAATGTAAAATATAACATAGATGGCAAATAAAATGTGGGTGTAAAATACAAGAGAGATGTGAAATATAACACAAAATATAACGCAGATGTAAAATGCAACATAGATGTGAAATATGATGTAGACATAAATGACAATGTAGATAGAAAATACAATTTAGGTGCAAAATGTAGACATGAAATATAATGTAAATGGAAAATCAAATGTAGATAGGAAATAAAATATAGATGTCAAATATAATGAGGATAGAAAGTACAGTGTGGATGTAAAATACAATTTAGATGTAAAAATAATGTAGATGTAAAATACCGTGCAGAGGTAAAATACAATGTAGATGTTAAATACAGATAGAAAATACAACCTTTACATCTTAGCAACAATTAGGAAGGTTAAATCGAGGAAATAAATGCCTGGAAAGCATTTCTAAGAAAATAAATAAATTATTAATATTATTAGTTTTGCTGTTGATTTGAACAAATCACAAAGCCACAGGAGCTTGGCTTTGAAAATTTCTTGGAGCAGCAATTTTTTTAAAAAATCCCATTATTGGGAATGACCTCCTAGATTTCTCCAAACGTACCAAATTCATCTTTCGCTGTCTCTGCAGGGGCAGAGGATCTCTCCTTTTCATGCAAGAGCTGTTTATTAGCCCGGGGTTCGTCCCTGATTTATCCACTCGGATTTCCAAGCGCCGTGGGCTGGAAGCACAGCGAGCCCTGTGCCTGTCGTATGTTCCCAGCTGACGTGTTTACAAGAGCTTTGATTTACACCTTCCAGGTGCTTCTTTTGGAAAATATCCCTGCCTTCGGTTTACACATTTTTCCAATATATTTGTGGTCATCAGCAACGTCCCCCATTTGTTACAGGGGATGTGCCAGGAATAAGGGGGTGTCATTTTTATCTGGAACTCACTGGCAAAATTCGGGTTTTTGGCTGTTCTAAAAAAAACCCAGGTAATTTATCAACAGAACTAATAAAATTCCCAAAATCCATATTTTAGATTAAATGAGGATTTTTTTGCTCAGAGACTGGGTGTCAGTCTCGTGCTTGTGGTGCACTTTTCTTGATGCAAAGCAGCCAATATTTAACCTAAAATGAGAGTTAAACGTCTTTTATAGTTTTGCTTTTCACCTCTTTTTTGAAGAACCCAAATTATCATCACACAAAAAATTAATGCTGTTTATGCCATCAGAAAATATTTTATATTTATAACATCCAACTGTATTTTCAGTGCAAAGCTTTTCATGGAACCAAGGCAAAAAGAACCAGGCAGGGCATATTCTGAGCCTGCCAAAATGCTAAAAATAAAACCAATTTCTTTAAATTTAGTTTTAATTCTGTGTAAGTTTAGCATTGATTTTTAACAGTGGATTAGCACTGCCTTTTCATTCCAGGTCAGAAGGCAAGTTTTGTTTCTGGAAGGCTTAGAAAGAAAAACTGTCGTTAGTTAGGGGGTACAAAGTAACTCAGAAAATTGTTGTTTTAATTCAGAAGGAAAAATATTTTCTGGGCTCAGTTTGCCTTTGCTGGAATAGCAAAACCTTCTCCTTTAGCACTCAGATCTACACAGGTTTTCCCACATCTCAGTAAAGCATTATTAAAACTATAAATACATAGTCCAGCAATGTTCTCAAAATATTAGTTTTTAATAAAATATTATTATGATCCTTTGACATTTTTTCCCAGACAATTCTGCACTGGAGTCCACGGGATTTATCTGCAAGAGAAGATAATTAACTGTAAGAATCTAGATGTTAGTTTTATTATTTTTTTATGAAGCACTTCACTGATTTAATTTTATCCTCATGCTCGTAGAACACCATGAACTGAGTTTGGGCTCTGTAAACGACACAAAAATCTGGTGCGTATTTGACATGAGAAATGGGAATAACCAGCACAGCAGAAATTGGAATAACACCCATGTGAGAAATGGGAATAACTGCTGGGAAAAACCACGTCGTGGCTGCTGCAGCGCCAAACCCACCCAGAAATCGTGGGCAAGGCAGAGCCCTCCTTTTTCAGAGTCTCAGGCATCACCTGCAGTGCCCAGAGAGGAATTCCTAGGGAATATTAGTGGAATGCTATCAGGCTTTCCTATGGAGGTTAAATGAAGGAAATAAAACCAGCAATTATTTGAATTCCAAGTGTGTGGTGTGACAGCGGAAAGGGAATCCAGAAACGCTGGTTATTTTATCTAAGGAAACCTGGCAATGCAAATTCATTTCTCCGCTTATCCCGAGGCACTGGGAAGTGAGAAGTTTCTTTTTCCATGCTCATCCAACCCCAAACTCCTTGTGCAAACCCCACCAACCCTTCCTACAAATGCCCTCCTTGGAGAGCTCATCCCAACCAGCTCGTGAGTCACCGTGGGGTGAATGCTGGGCTGCTCTTCCCGAGGCAGTTTTCCTTGGAATTAGGAAGCAAATCCCAAATGCCCTCCTTGGAGACCTCATCTCAACCAAGAGCTTGTGATTCATCGTGGGGTGAATGCTGGGCTGCTCTTCCCGAGGCAGTTTTCCTTGGAATTAGGAAGCAAATCTCAAATGCCCTCCTTGGAGAGCTCATCTCAATCAAGAGCTCGTGATTCACCATGGGGTGAATGCTGGGCTGCTCTTCCCGAGGCAGTTTTCCTTGGAATTAGGAAGCAAATCCCGGGAGCGAGGGCTTGCACAACGTAAAAATAAGAGTATTAAGCAAACCCACAGCCCTAAAGGCAACAATGGAAAGAGAAATGGTTTGACAGTTGTCAGCGCGGGGTAAATTTGGAGGAAGATTAGCAGCCTTTACTTTTGAACCTCCAAACATCTGAAAGCTGTTTCCTGTTTAAAAAATAAAATAAAATAAAATCTAGGTGGATGACCTCAGGCAGGACTTTTTTTTTTTTTTCTATTGTGATTTACAATTTTTTATTTTTTATTAAAAAAAAAAAAATTTTTTTTTTTTTAATCAACAAATGCAAATTGTACATCACCATGGCAAAAAAAAAAAAAGAAAAAAAATTAAAAAGAGGGCCACTCTTGGTGGTCTTGATCCCTTCTGTATATGAGAGAAAGGGGAGGAAAAAACCAGAAAAAATAAACTTTACCTTCTCACTTTCAGGGTGGGCAATGCCATTCCAGCGGCCGGGTCCTCGGCTCTGGGAAGTGTTAACGCTGTCACCGCAGCCCCGGTCCCACCGGCCGCGCTTCCCCGGCTGCTCCCAGGGAAAACATTCCCTGAATTCCTCCTCCTTTCGCCCTATCTTTGCTGGGGATCCGCGCGCTGCAGGTTCACGGCGCTACTGTCAAATTGCAGGGGACAGGGCTAATCTAAAGCAGCAGCGACTCGGCAGCAAGGAAAAACATTGACAAATTTGCTGTTTCCAATCCTTTCTACTCTTTCCAGTCTGTTGTGTTTTGGTTTCTATTTTTTTTTTTTTTTTCCTAAAGCTATAAATACACAGCAGCAGCTGTAACTTGTTGTTGAAATGTGCTTTATAGATTTGTTCTGGCACGATGCTTTTTTTACTGGGTTCAAATTTGATATTGGGAGTTTTGATTTTTGCGTCTTTAATGGTCCCGCTGGCTTTGAGCTGCTTGTTGCTGTGCCCTGGTGAGGCTGGAAGCTCTAAAAGCTCATAAAAAAAGGTAACACATGCTCAGAGATCCATTTAGTTATTAAATCATGAAAAAAAAAGCAGTCATCTTTTTAAAGCAGTGCATATTTCATGTTTATTTGCTGATTTAATGTAAAGCATTTGGCAAAGCACAGAATCATTAAATTTGCCTTTTTTTGCCTGTCTTTGGGACACTGATTTCCTACTGGACAACTCTTGCAAGGTTTGAGGGTTTTGTATGGAAGAAAATTCTCTTTGCCCTCAAAAAGAGGGAATACGGGTTAGACATGATCTACATAATGAGCATGGAAAAAAAATTCAAGGATTTTTTGGCCGGTCAATCCAGCGCCAAACCAATAGTTTTGAGAAATTGCAGGTCTGAGAGGTGCACAGGTGTTAATTCATAATTTAATATATCATTTAAATCTATAAATTGTGTGAGGCAGCTCTTACCCACCCACTGATGTCCTCAAGCTGTGAATCAGACATGAAATTTATAGCAACGCATTTGTAATTCCACATTATTATAAATAATTTGCCCTTTATTACAAATAAATCACCCTTCTTCATCCCAAAAGCTGTTCCCTAGGACACGGCCTGGAGAGGGGCATTCCAGAGCGCCCTGACACCAATTCCCGACAATCCCAGCAGTTATTTTGCTGATGAGCGATGACTCCAACATTAAAAAAATCAATTAATCTTCTGTGGGCTCTTTCAAATGAATCCTCATATTATCTGGCTTTGCCCTCAGCCGGGATAGTTTAGAAAATACCAGCTCCTATCTTATCTTGTCACTTCTTACGCTGATGGGGGGGAAAAATAATGGCTGCAAGAGCCACAGGGGAGGATAATTAGTAAAATCAAGTGACTCGCTGTTTGTTTGCCTGGCAAAATGAACTTTTACCCCTCCACCGCCTCTCCTCCCCCCAGTTTTTACCATCTTATCGTCCGGTATTTGACATGACAGGTTAATGAGGAAACCCCCAAATTGGGCTTCTGCAGCTAATTGTGCCAGTGGAGGCTCTGGGCTGGGAGAGCTCAGTGATCCCCAGGAAATCCGAGCTCTCGGGGGGATGCAAAGGCTGAAAACTTATAGGAACACTCACATATAGACACTAAATTTCTCTTATTATTGCTTTGATTTCTGGGGGAAGGAATCCGCAGATTTTACAAGATCTTGATCTGAGGAGCAGTTTTGATTTCCTCTCTTCTCGTGCATTTCATAATTATTTTTTAAGGTGATCCTCCACAGTGCACTCCTTCAGAAAACGCCATTTTTAGAGGAAAATGCAAAAATTTGGACAACTGAAGACAAACTCTTGCCGTGGGTGTGAGTGGAAAGGGAAGCACATGGTGGGCTCTCCCTAATAATTGTGAGTGCTGGCATGAAGAGGTGTCCCTGTGCTTGACATCACCCTCTGCTCCATCCCAGCTTCTCCCAGCACTTGGGATCTCTGCTATTAATTGACATTTCCAGAGAGGCTGTTTTCAGGGAGTTAATTTTTTTAGGGGTGAGTAGGGATGATGCAAAATTTGGGGCTGGTTTTTGCTGCTGGTTTTTGCTGGTTTCTGGGTCTTTTTGCTGGTTGGGTTCAAAGGTGAGATGTCATTGGTGACTGAGATGTGGCCCAGCCCTTCTGCTCTCAGCAGGGCATTCCCCCCTCACTGACACAATATTTTCTCCCCATGGGATTTATTCCTTCTCTTCTCCCTCTCTGCTCCCCATGCCAGCATCTCCGCATGCTGAGACCACCACAGAATGGGTTCTTCCCACTGACGTTTTATGCCAGCAGGAAAATCAGCTCCTGTGTCCCACAGGGAAACACTGGAGCTCTCAGTGACTCAGGAACATGGAGGTGAGTGAGGAAAAACCACTTTCTCCAGCTGCTTTTTCTCCATGGAAAAGCTGACACCATTAAATGGCCATTTTTTGGTGATATCCCATTCAAAAAACTGCTGCTTAGATTTTTCTCCAGAAATCTTCACTTTTACACTGTATGAGGTTATTCCACGTTGTCCACCCCAATCCCATGACCAGCACACACGGCCAAACTCTCAGAACAAACCCCTCAGCCCATTTCTGCATCGAATTTCATTCCCAGTCCTTGGATTTATTGACATTATAATGGGCAGCCCACACAAACTGCAGCCACAGGGCCAATTAACGGCACAGACAACACCAGACATTTGAGAAGTTGCTAAACTTGGTCTTGAAAACGATCTCGGCTTTCTCCCTGTAAAAGGATCTCATTCTGTCATCATGTATTAAACTGGAAAGCTTCACGTTGGAGAGCAGCACAAACCCATATCCTGATACGGCCTCACATCATATTTCAACAGATCATATCTCCTGAGGCTTCAGTTCATATCTGCCTTGGGGATGTGAAGGGGATTTGCTGAGGGAAAAGTTGCTGTGGACGCTGTAAGAAATTTTCTTAGTGCGTTTTATTTAAGTCTTCTGCCAGTAATTGATGTCAGGTTTCCAAGCCGATGCTGCTGAGTAGACCCTTCCCGAGGAGGGAATGAAATGGGACCTCAGAGCTCACCTCAACCACCAGCTCTGAGACAACGTGGATTTAAAAGTAATTAGAGTCCTGTTCCCAAACAAGTTCCAAGTGTTGGACTCGATGACCTTTGGAGGTCATTTCCAGCCATAACAATCCCATAATTCCATGACTGTGTTCATAAATCTGGACATCAATCAGTCAATCATTAACATGAAATCCACCCCAGCAAGCCTTTGATATGATTTTTCATAAACACAACAGCAAAATTACCTCAGCCGTGCTTTTCCTCCCAAATTCCAACGCGGAGACTCAAATTGACCGAAACATTTGGAAAAAGCTGTGTTGATTTCTCTGAATTGTTCTCCCCATCAAAAGCCCTTTGAGGGTCACCACCTTCTTTTTGACATTCGTGGAAGCATTGCAGATAATGCCATGGATTCCTTTATTTTAAAAAAGTTCAAAGGTCCATTAAGGCCTTCCACGCCTTACAAAAGGCTCAATCCAACGGAAACCATTTTTCTCCCCCAATTGTTTGGAGCGGCAAGAGAACCAAACAATCCGTTATTCACACAGATCTACCCAAGAACGCATTTCCCGTGCCCAAGAGGTCCATGCTGTGACTTGACAAAAATAACTTTTCACTGGGCTTCTTGAAAACATTACATTTATCCAAAAGCAAGAGTTTTATACAAAAATCTGGGTAATATTTGTAGGTATTTGTGGCAGGTGGGAGTTGAGATCACGGGGTACAGGAGAAAACGCGTTGTCTGAACTTCCATATTTTGTACCTTAAGCTCATGGCTTCAATACGATGATGTCGAAAAATACCCTAAAATAACAGAATCGGTGTGGGCTGACCATTTTTCTTGTGCAATTGTCCAGTTTAAGCCAAATCTTTGCTTTCCCACCGTGACTTTGGAAAACAACAGCTTTTGAAGGGACCTGCCTTGAACGCAGCTCGCTGTTCCTCCATCTCAGCTGTCCAAGTTGCCCTGTGTAATACCAATGTTATTTCCTTGATATTATAAATAGGATTTGGGTTGAATATGAATAAACTCATACCCCTTGGTATGCTTTGTAACTCTAATCAGCGTTTTCCTGCGAAAAGAAAAGGGAAAAAAAAAATAAAAAGGAGGAATGTTTATGTATAAAATAAAGAGGTGCTAATTTTATCTTGTGAAAGTGGATATCTCCTTACGTCCCTCCAACTTCTAGGAAGATAACCAGAATGTATTATATCATCTAAATCCAGCATCCTAGGAGATCAAACGGAATAATGTACACATCTGCCAGGGCTGATTGAAGTATTGCTGGTGCTCACTTCCGCTTCGCTAAGTATGTGTTTCATTGATAGACGGAATTTGCCACCACCATGAAAGAAACTCCAAGTCCTCTGTTTGTGCCAGTTGATTTCTGTGATATCTCGGAGGCTTTTAAAATAGGGCTCCAAAATAGATGTGCCCTTGTCACCCCTGTGTTTAAGCTCTCTCCAACAGGAAATGGCACGGGTTCAAATTTTTTTCTGCTGGAAGCCACATGGAGATAGATAAGAATCATGTCTTGTCTATGACTAAGCATTGACATTTCAGTGTTTAAATTATAGTCAAAATGATCCATGGTGAACCCACCTGAGACTATTTTTCTTTGTCTAAAGTCCTACTTTCGAGCCTCTTGAAAGGGAAGGTGGAGCTCTCGGGGTTGTGACATGACCATGTTATGGGAAGGAAATGGAAATTTGCTTTATTGTTGGTCTTCAAAGACAGTTTTGCTACCGTGCACCACATCATCTCCACCAGTTTATCCCTGGCTTCTCCATCCTCAGGATGGTACATTTAAAGCACCAGGTTTTAAACGTAGGATGAATGGAAAAGGCTTTTGCTTTGCCAAATCTCGGGCTTCAACACGCCTGGAAAAAAAAATGAGTGGTATTTCCTTGGAACTGCTGTTTCTTCTAGAGGCAGGGGGCAGCTGGAGGGGTGAGGAGGGCTGGGATGTTTATGAAGTGTGCAGGGAATTTGGAAGGAAGCTCACTGAAGGAGGACAGATGGCTGGGGGAGCTGCCAATGTGACACTGAGCCTTTCACTTCTGGGTCGCCCAGTTCAAGCGCAGCCTTGGTCAAGGATGGCACGGAGCCATCTCCAGCAAGCGGCGGTTCCATGAGAAACGTGGCTGGTGAGGAGCAGCTCCTTTCTGGATGGAGGAGAGGGACGGCGATTTTTATTCCTGATCCGTTATTGGAGACGCTTGGGAAACACGAGGGATGTGCAGCGGGGACTGGTTTGGTAGCACGGACGCGGTGGCCTTGTCCAGGCATCACCTCTCCAAGCCAAGAACAGGGATCCCCATGGGATGCAGGCGTTGCTGTGGGTAGGAGGAAGCATCCCCAGAAAGGAGGATGTGTGTCCACCTGCCAGCACCAGCCTCGGATCCCGGAAAGGAAAATCTCCTTTTACGTCTGTTTAATTCCTGACACTGTTCCATTTACGGCAGGCAGAGCCATGGACCAACATCTCCTTTTATTCCTAGAAAACAAGGAATCCCTTTTGGACACTCAGATCCAGCCTCACTGGAACTGTGGCCTCGTGGAAACGTTCCTGGTGTGTTGGGAGATTACTCCATGTTTTAGCCTCGCTTGACTGTTATTCTTTAATTTCACTCTAAAATACCCAAGGTTTGGAGGAGTTTGGACTTTTAAGTTGCAAAATAATTTTTGTGATCACTCTTGGATTTTAGTAGGTGAAGGAAGGGAAGGGAAGGGAAGGGAAGGGAAGGGAAGGGAAGGGAAGGGAAGGGAAGGGAAGGGAAGGGAAGGGAAGGGAAGGGAAGGGAAGGGAAGGGAAAAGGAAAAGGGAAAAAAGGAAAAGGGAAAAAAGGAAAAGGGAAAAAAGGAAAAAAGGAAAAAAGGAAAAAAGGAAAAAAGGAAATTCCTTGATTAGGAATATTACCAGATCTTAAAGCAAAAATCTTTGCAGAATGCCTCTTTTTTGCATAAACGTTATTCCCATGTATCCATTAGGATCCTACACCATCTGAGCTTCAGAAAAGTTCATTTCACAGTTCGAGTTATTGGGATAGTTCACATATTCAGTCTCTCATGACTTAAATATTGTTTTGGGAATCCAGCAGCCCAGTGGAATCCCACAATGGCTCTTCACAAATTGAATTTCCACAGGACAACCACAGCCAAAGGTAACTGTGAGGGAAGAGCTGCTGCTGGGATTCTCCAGCTGGGGGACTGGGGTTTGGCTGTTTAATACAGGAAATTATCAGCCCCATCACAAGTTTATAGCTCTGCTGGCAGCTGGGTGGTGTCTGACATGGATTTGTCTTCTCACAGACATCTCTGGTGCCTGAGATGTCCAGGAATGTCCATATCCTTAGGCGTAGCTAGGCAGATAGAGTAAGGAATTAGGCTGCCAGGAATTTGCATTTTCCAAGTCTTGCCCAAGCTAAAGTCACTGACAAAAGTATCTGGTAGGAGAAGGATTGATCACCCAACAAAAGTCAAGCAAAGAGAAAGCTGACTCTGGGATAATGGGCAAGGAACTTGAAATATGATTTCCCACAGTTCTGGACTCCAACATTTCCATGAGGAGTGTTGGGATCGATACCAAAATGATTGAAGCTGATAAAAAAAACAGTGGACGATTCATCCAGTTTTAGAGTAAGCCATGGAACTCAAATCCCTCTCACTGGGATAACAAGTCCTGGACACATGCCAATCTTAATTCTTAGCTTAATATTTAATATTTAATGTTTACTTTTATTAATGTCATTCCTTTGTTGGCAAGAAGGACATGTAAAGACAACGGGGGAAAAAAAGAGAGAGGGATCTTGTGTGGCTTTGCAGGGGAATTTTTCTGTGCAAAGGGATCATCCCACCAGCAGAAGGAGCTCCAGCTAAAATCCTGGCTCTGCTCATTTGGTCCTGATGAAGTTTATGGACCTCAGGAAAGAACAAAGGGAAAAGGTGAAAGAGCCATATTCAGGAGGAGAGGAAATAGGATGAAGCTCCAGGCAGAAGAAAGACTAAAAAGTGATGTGGGGACAGATGATGCTGTAGACATATCCTTGTCTTGGGGAACCACGACCTTCTGGAGTGTGTTTTCCAAAGCAGAGGCTGGTAGGATTTCAGCAGGATGCTGTCATTCCAGGTGGGTCCTGCCAGGCAGCTGACTGGTGGGATCAGCACTCAAGCAAGGAACAAGACCCAGATTCCTGCTTTCCATTGGCTTTGGAGATGCAAAGTGGCACGAGAGCAGTGTTGCTCTTTTCAGAGAGAGAAATTCCCTGAAACATCTCTGCTGGCTTTAATGTCTGATATTAAAAAATAAAAGGACGATTAAAAAGAGAAGAAAAATTTGTAAAAATAAGGATAAAGCTCAGGGGAAATTATCCAGTTAGTACAAATTAATGTTGTTGTTGTTGTTATATTATTATTGTTATTATTATTATTAATAATAATAATAATCCAGAGAAGTTCTCAGGTTTAAGGAGAGAAAATAAAACCACAGGATGCCAAGCCAAGAACCAGCGTGCCTCCAGCAGGTCTTTACAATTATTCAACATTCTTGCTTGCACAAAACCAAGTAATGGGATATGGGAAATACAAAATATCCTCCAACAAAGAACCAGGAATGCCTGCAGTGCAGAATTCCATAAATAAAATGCACTCCTTAGTTTAAAGCTGATAAAGCCACAAGCTGTTCCACAGGCTGCATTTCCCTGCGGAAAGTTATCCACAAGGAATTAGCTTCCTTATCCTTTGTTTATGTGTATTGATGATAGTGCAAAGGCACTAAAGAGCTTTGATAGGAGATTGTTACTCCTGACTCACAGAGATACTGCAAAAATCTTCCCCTCGAAGGCAAGAAAAAGTCCATAAATTGCACAGCATTTTTTCTGCAAGCTCATACTAATTTGCTATTGCAACATTCATGAGCCACAAAATGCTCTGGGATGTCTTTAGAGATATTTTTTTTTTAGAATGAAATAAATTCAAAAGGCAGGAGGGATATTCCTCATTAACTTCCTGATTTATAATGCCAGAATCCTATACTCCCTTATCAAATCTATGCACAAGAAAAATGAACAAGATAAACACAAAAAGAAGCAACAGAGCTTTGCTGATTTAAATACTTCTCATTTTTAAAAATATATGTGCTATGAACATATATGAATATATTATATATATGCAGATATGAAAAGGGAAAATATCTGTCTTTCCTCGTGCAGGAAAAAGAAGCAATTGGAAGAAGCAACTCTTGCTGCTCTTCCCCTCTCGGCAACACTTCTGAGGTTAAAGGAATAAAAATCCATCAATTTGTACAGGCTGACCTTGCAGTGTTGGGTTTTAGCTGAATTCAGATGTGCAGGATTAACCCAGCAAAGTTTACATGACATTGATTTAAGAGCTGCCTTACAGGACCTTCCAGCGAGTTCCATTAATCGGAATCTTTAATCGGGCCTTGGGATGAGGAAAAAAGTCGCTCAGCAGACGTGCAACGTATGATAAACAGATGTCCCCATGCATCAGATAAATCCAAATGCAGCCAGGGATCACTAATCGAGGACATGGTTTGGGGCAGGGAGCAATGCCTCAGCAACGGTTTTGCTGAGATGAGGATGGGATGGAGATCTCCAAGTTGGAAATGGGATTTCTCGCCTCCCAGTGCACGTTCAGGAATCCCTTGAGAGCACCAGTTTGGGAAGAGACTCCCAGGTGCTGGGGAGGAATGACCATGTGGATGGTTGGACACCCAAAAAAAGGCAGGATTGATCAGCAGAGACCTGGAAGGGTTTAAATGGGAGTCACACCAAGCAGGGAGTAACCTGGTGGTCACGGCACCGAAGCGGGAAAGGAGGTGGCTCTGTCCCCCGTGTGGGATTCGTTGATGAATTTTGCACTGAAAGTTCTCCAGCAAAATGTGCTGAGCCCTTGGAGCAGAAACTTCATTCCAGTTCTGGATTTGTGATTTCAGTTCGTTTCTTATTTTTTGTATTGGCTTCTCTCACTCAATATCTCACCTCCTCTGCAGTCAAATTTAAACCCCCATTTTTCACTTCTTTTTTGTCTACCAATTTTCTTTCCCCATTATCTTCTTCTAATGCAACTCATTTTTCTTACACCCTTCACACCCCAGCCAGGTCACCTCATTTACCATTGAAAGGTACCAAGAAACATCTCCTCACTCCTGGGTCTCATGCCTGAATCCTGGATCTCTTGGAAAATCCTGCCCAAACTCCCGTGATCCTGGCTGGAGCACACCCAGCCCAAACCAGTATCTCCAGGGAAGTCAGCTGTCAAATCCTAGCAGATCTCCCAGGCAAAACACAATTTTTCAACTCCTTATCGCCCTGTCGTGCTGGGGCAGCTCTCGGCAGGGACAGGAAAAGGGCAAACAGCCCCTGGAAAGCCAACGCCTGCCAAATTCCCGGTCATTTCCACAGTGCAGCCGTGCCAGGATTTCACGCAGGAAAGTCAGCCACGGTTTTCGGACGTGAGTTTGAAGACCCATTTCCTGAGTTATTAGGATTGAAATTCCACAAAGAATAATAGGAATATGAAATCAGGCTGGGGTAAGGGATGTGCGTATGGAAGGATGTCACCCAAGGAGGTAAAATTGCCACCAGTTTCTGAATAACAAGATGGAAGATCTTAGAGCAGGAGTTGTTATCAACTTAATAATGGCATGGCTGCCCCATCACTTGGATTGCACCAAATCCGACTGGTTTTAGCTTTAAAACTCCATGGAAATCTCTCTTGACTGCCACAAACCTCTCTCACTCTGAGCAGGATCTTCATGGCAAGGGTTTACATGTGGGAGCCAACTTGCAGCTCAGAATTTGGCCCATTTCTTTGGAGGACATGCCAGGAGTAGCCTGTGATGTTGTTTGGTCTCTGGAGGCAGCCCAAATGAGAGCAGAACAAAGCTTTGATGCAAATGAAAACCTACCAGTGAGTACAGCTAAATAAAGAAAAAAAATGATTCTTTGTTATGGAAACCAGCGGAGGAAATCTTGAATTAGTCAGTGCATCGTGACCTCTCTCTGCCCTCCTGAAAAATGTGCATTTTCTTGAAGCCTTTGGATTTTCCACTGCCAGAAAGGAGAAACTGTGTGACATTTCCAGCCACCTCGTGCAAAGCCCAAACTTTATTTAGCAGGGGGGGAAAAGAAATCATCCTTATTGTACAAAAAATGTTTAAGAAAAAAAGAGTAAAAAGCATGATTTGTGCAAAGCTGAATAATTTTGAGTGGTGACGTCCAATCATGGCACAGACAGGAAAATCTTGAGTTGATCTTGTGAATGAAGCATGTGGTAATTGTTTCCGTACATCCTCGTTAAGATGAAAAGCTACACAAATAAACAACAACAAAAGCTGCTCTGCGCCAATCAGGGGCTTGTTCCAAAAGAAAATTTTTTTTAAAAAAGTCAAAAAACAAAGGGAAAAATCTGGCTCGGAATAGTTATTCCCATGCTTCCTAGTAGGAGGAGTAATGGATTGCTGGGGGCTACGGGAGGTGGCCCTGCAGGTTTTGCCTTTTCCCTGGGTCACATTTGGGCAGCGCCGCTCTGGCACGAGGCTCTGCTGGGAATGAGTCAGCGGAAGGTGAGGAAGGACATGGAGAGAACCAGAAGTAACGGGGAAACACGACAATTAACACCGGAGAAACTGCCCTTGAGGGACTCAACGGAGTCACAACAGAGAGAAAGAGAGAAACCTTCCCCAGACGGGTGAATAATGACGTTGCCACCCACCAGGTTTTGCTGCCACGGTGACGGGGCTCACCAGAAAGGTCCCTTTGAAGTTTTGAAAGGGACAGGGCAAAGGTGACCTCCATGCAAGCTCCAGGATCCTTTCCTGCAGCAACTCCCTGCCACAGCTCTGTCCCCGGGATGGGGACCTCTCTAATTCGGAGCTGGAGACGATCCCCAGCTGACATCCGCAGTGAGGCTGCGCTGGCTGAGGGCTGCACAAAGAGTTGTGTATTCCCCATAATTGTCCTCCTTATCAGTGTGGGTGAGTGTGCAGTAGTCTAAATCACACAGTCATGACACTCCACATGGCTGAGCAGGAAGAGCCCACTTGGCCTGGGCTAGATTAGTCTAATCCCACCTCCCTTGTTCTGTCATAATACCCCTCCATCCCTTCACTCCCTATAAAAATATCCAGCTGTTGATTAAAATTAGTGAACTGTTGGCTTTCGGAGTCGAGTTGGCAGCTTATTCTCTGTATTTCCTAGATATCTCTGGATGAATTCCCCATTTACTCGGCGGCCTGATCCTGTGAACTGCCAAGCTCTCCCAAGCGGGCGGGATCAAGCCTTGGCTCTCCGGAGGCGCGGATAAATCAGGGCTGAACGGCTTCCTCCTGTTCCTCCCCACCAACCTGCTCCCGGCACTGACATCTTCCCTCCACGGGAGTCAGGCTGCCTTCGGAAAGAGAAAAACAAACGCTGGCCCGTCAGCTGTGTGCTCTCAAGAGTTCCACTCCTTTGAAAAGGGGACTAAAATAAGTCTGGCTTAATGCCCCCACCCCGCTCCAGGCTGTGACAGGCGGCTGGAGGAAGCCACCAGGCTCTCCTCAGCTCTACGTCTTGTCCAGCAATCCCAAGCAGGCTGCAGAACACCAGGATTTTGAGGAAACTGCTGTGAAATGCAAAATATTTCCATGTCTCAGCCCGGATTCATCTTACAGAGCCTTCGCTGTGGCAGCAAGAGCTTGTAAAGAAAAAAATTGAGGGGGGAGAACAGCCCGTGCAGAAAGAAAACAGATAAAGTCGTGGGTGCAGTTAGAGGAATGTTTTGGAGTGGAGAATTCTTTTTTTTATTGGTTTTCTTCCTGCAGATTCTTTCTGGAGGGCTTGGAGAAATGCTGGGAATCCTCAGCTGGTGCATGTTGCTGCTGGATTTATTTTCCACCATCAGAGGATCTGCCTCCAGCTCTGTGGAGTCCTGGGAAGTCAGTGGGAGGTTCTGGCTGTTCCTAGAAGGACTGGGTGGCTCGGGACACCACCAGCTGCAGAGCTGGACCCCGAAGTAGCAGCAACCTTATATTTACAGCCATGACTGCCCCAAATCCGGGGTGCAGTGTGCAAATAATCAACCTCAGAGACTCCATCCTGTCCTGAATGGGATCACTTGGGTCTGACAAGGGAAAGCAAAGAGGTGTCACCTCACAGAGGCCCAAAAGCAGTAGATGGCCCCTGTGCTTGTCCCCACTGTTGGTATCTCACCCAATCCAAACACAGATGGATTGTTCCAGGAAAGCGTTGCTGGAATTTAATAAAACTTTTCTAATTCTTTCCATTAAAAAGGAGCTTGCAGCTCTGGTTTGTCAGCAGCAGTGTACAAGGAACAGTTTTGAGGAGATGCTTCCCTACAGAGCTGGAATTCCAGCAGGAATATGAGGAGGCTCAAGCAGGATTTCACTGCTCAGGCTGGGGGTCAAATGTCCTGTCATTCAGCTATGAAATCTTTATTACAATTTCAAAAAGGAAGCACGCATTCTGCCATGGTCTGTGCAGGAATAAAATAGGTCTTCAATAGGTTTTGATGATTTATTTTGAATATCATGCTCACTGTAATAAGTTGAAAGCATAGAATCATAGAGTTATGGAATTGTTGAGGTCAGAAAAGGCCTCTGAGGTAGCCCAGAGAGGATTTGTAGGCACACATCAATCTCCTGGAGCACCAAGGAGAAAAACAGGGTCGGAATAATTTGAAAAATATTTTCTTAAAGATGCTCTTCCAGCAACTTTCCACTTTCTTCACTCACTTCAGTCAATTTTCTGAGTGAACATGAGGATGTGGGATGTCCTGGGATAGCAACAGTGAAGGCATGAGCTAAGGGGAGTGAAGGAAAAAGATCCAGCAGTGTGGATGGACAGGGCAGGGCACATCCTGGAGAAATCACTCCAGGAGAATTGGAGCCTTTCAGGCATGAAGAAGCCTAAAAAAGAGGAGTGCTCTGGATGCTGAGAGCCACATTCCTGCTGCACAGGACTGCAGGAGCTCCCTCTTGGCATAGGGGGGACACAACGTCAAAGCATTCCGGGATTTGTCAGGATTCCAAGGGCTCTGCTCATTGCCCACTTATTCCTTCAGTCCCTGAAGCAATCTGGTTTTGGTGTGTCATTAACTTATCAGCTCAGCCTCAATTTATCTGCGTTCACCAAGATCTGAAGTTGTGATGTTTATTCCCACCACTCCGTGGGCGGAGGGAGATCCGCTGTGAAGATTTTCCAGCAATTTCCTTTGTGTTCCTTTTGGACAAAAGCACTGGATGCAGCTGCACAACTGTCATCGGGTCTCTGGGCAGGAGAGGAGGGACAGCTGAGGGCCTGAGTCCCAGCAGGAATCACATTCAAGCCCTAAAACAATCTGATGGGCACGGGAATAGTCATCTTTTCCAAAGGTCCCATGGAATTTGGTGCCGACAGACTCTAGCCTCTGGCATGGAAATTGAACAGGCTTAGAAAATTGAACATGTTTCTACCTCACACCCTTTGGAACCTGCCAAGAGCCATCTCAAATAATTGGTTTGATGCTCTGCAGGGTTTTCAGTCTCCTAAAAAGAGAAAGGCACAAGAAAAATGCGGTTTCCAGGATTGAGAGTGGATATCTCAAAGGATGGAGGTGGTGGTTTCCCAAGGAGTGTCAAGTTGTGCTCATCAGTATGGACACCAGTAATAATAAAAATTCCCAGGGGAGGGAATGAGAAGCAACGCCTTGGGTAGTGCTGATTGCCATGAGATGACTGGGATGAAAACGAAACATTAAAACCCATGGAAGTGGTGCTTTCCCTTTTGTTTCCCACCCAACTCAACATGTACATCCCTAAACTTTCTTGGATTCGAGGAATTCCGCCAAAATTTCTGCTTGCCTTCCAGCGAGGGCAGCATGACCTGCAACATTCCTGGCAAAAAAAAAAACCAGCAAGAGGAACACAGCAAGGATTTGCAGAGTAAATACAATTTTCTGCCTGCGAATCCCATGGCCAGTCCAGGTCCATCCCAAAATCCATAAACACGACCCATGGAAGAAAGGGAGACCACGGGTGGCATTTGGAGAGCAGAGGACCAGAGCTTTGCAGTGCAATTCCGAGCTCGGGGTGGATTGGAAACGGTGCCACTGAGCAGGAATGCACGAAGGAGCTGCAGGGTTTCACTTGGTGGATGCAAGGATGTGCAATGCCCATGACTTTTCCACCTGGAGTTTCTTTGTTCCTCCGCTTTGGATTCAAATTGCTGAATGTGGCAACCACGTTTTCATAAATGGCTGTTATTTTCCACCAAACTTCCCTTTGTGATCACCACTGGGGAGAAGAGAGGAAATCTGGGGAGTTTTTTTGGCAAAATAATATGGGTATTCAGCCTGAGTTCAACAACCCTGTGCAAGAGCGAGTCTAGAGCAGATTTAGACAGAGGGGAACAATCTAAACAGCTTTTATTTTATTACCCTGATATGTTTAACTTTTTTCCACCCTTTTTTAGAGACTGGAACTGTAGGGTTTGCCCCTTTGCAGCTGTATGAACTGTATGTTAAGAGTAACAGAGCTGTCTCAAATCCCTTTGTATTCCAGGGACATTTTTCCAAGGCATTTTGTCTTCGTAACAATACCCAGAGCTCCCTAAATTTTGGGAAGGTCATTTGTTTCCTAGCAGAGAGATTCCCTTATCCAGAGCTTACTAGAGCCCAAACAACAATTTATAAACTCTAAGCTCCTTTCTCCTTCAAGATGAAGTGCTTTAGTGTTGAAGCCAAACTAAATCTTTAAATGGTATAAGAGGCATTTGGATTTTTTTTTCCCTGCCCAGCTGACAGTAGGTTTACAGTTTATAATCTGGCCTTTGTAAAGGCATTTGTCAGCCTGGATATTTCATTTTAAAACGCGACCACCCATGAGGACACACAGACAGGAAGCGTTTGTTCACTTGCACCAACAGCCCATTTGAAGGTTGGCTGCAAAATAACAGAATTTAGTCACAAAGGCAAACTTTTTGCTTTTTTTTTGTGCATTATCTCCCTAACATCTCGTTTTAAAAAGCATGCTTTGTTTATGGGAAGCGAGTCCTCAGCTCTAAATTTGGAAATTCGACGTATTCCCCTAATCCCCACGTCCTCACAGGGATGCCGGCTGTGCATCTTTGGCCTCCCAAAAGACAGAGCTGCTTTTATCTTCTCTCTCGGGGTCCCCACTTTGACTGCCCCACCAGAGGAAGAGGAGTCTTAGCACTCCAGGGCCAGAGGGGAAATGTTCAGCCCAAGTTAACAATTTCCACTGGACGAGACCCATTGGAAGTGCTGCAGCTTCGTGCCCGTCCTATTTTTTCGGATGTGTTTCCACGTTTAGCACAGGTTTGGTTGCGCCAGATGTTGGTTGCTTTTGCAACTGAATGGGAACCTGTGCAAGCCAAAAGGGAAGGGCAAGAAATAGGATTTCAAGTTAAAAATGAGTGGCCTGCACTTCTTAAATAGATGAGTTCATGTCTCCGTGCCTGGGGCTGAGGAGGAGAAAGCAAGGCTGGAGCAGAGGGGCTCTTCCAGACAGTGCCACACAGAATATTGCATTCTTTCCCCCAGTATCGCAAGTAACACTCACTTTTTATCTCTATTGCTCAAAGGTTTAAAGGGAGGAAATAGTTCCAGCAAGTGATAAAGCTTTCAGCTTCTATTATTTAGCTCGGTTGCAAAATATAACAAGAAATTATGGTCACCCCAAACACCCATGGCTTGGGGTTCAGCTCTGTGCCCCCATCTCTTGGGGGACCGACCCCTTCAGTACCTCAGAAGCAGAAGTTTTAAAAGTATTCTCAGCCTTGCAGCCCCCAAACTATTTGCAATATTTGCAAACCTTTTAATTCCTTACTTCCTACCGGGTCCAGCAGTTTCTTGTCCCCCTGGAAAGTCTTTGCAAACCTTTTTATGTTCTTTGGTTCCTGCTACTGACTTTGATGTTCGAGGAATCTTCTACAGCAGAAAACATGACGATTAAAAAAAGCAAGGGACAGGAAATTCTCCAATTCATGGAATCTCAGAATAGTTTAAGTTGGTAGAGACCTTAAAGTCCATCCAGTCCCACCTCCTGCCATGGGCAGGGACATCTTCCGCTATTCCAGGCTGCTCCTAGCCCCGTCCAGCCTGGCCTTGGACACTTCCAGGGATCCAGGGGCAGCCACAGCTGCTCTGGGCACCCTGTGCCAGGCCCTCAGCACCCTCCCAGGGAAGGATTCCTATCCATGGAGCACCCTCAGTCACATATGATGGATTCCACAAGAAAAGTGCAAGAGCTGGCGATACCTCCAGGACCTCTTTGGGCAAAGAGGGTTTTGACAAAGTTTGTAGGGAGAGATAAAAACAGAAGTCTGGGGAAAACAATGGGACAATATCAAAAAGGCAAGAGGACAATACCTCTGCCATGGGAGGGGAAGGATATTTTCAGGTCCTCTCTTCACGTCCCAAATGTCACTGTTGTTTTGCCCCAGCACTGCAGGCCTGTGGCGTTGTGCTGCCAGCACCCCATCTGCACGCCGAGGGAAACCTGCTCTGTGTCCATCCGTCCTGCTGCTGCAAGCCTGGCTTTGTTCTGCACGGATCTGACAGTCCAGATCATCTTTGATGCATCCAGGCCTCAGTTTCTTGGCTGGCAGCAGCAGTTCTCCGAGGGCAGGAGCGCAGGACATGCCGTTGGTGCTGCTGCTGTTTCTGGCCATACCTGAGCCCATCCTCTCTCCAAACTTGGGCTGTGAGGCAGCTGCGGTCACCAGGTTGAGACTCTCACTGTTCATAAGCCTTTCCAGGCGTCCTGGAGAGCAAATACACTTTCCAAAAGGGATTTCTCACAGCGGCTGATGGCTCAGGCCATGCTTTTAGCGGTGGGGCTGTGCAATGTAACCTCAGAGAAAGAGGATTTTTGTGTTCCTTTCTCGTTAGAACACATTGTGCTAATTTGCATTGTGCAGCCAGGGCAAAAATCACCCTTTTGTCTCTTCAAAGGAGGTGTTGAGATCTACAAACACTTTAAGTGGACTTTAGCACATGGGGTTGGATTCAACCCTGCTGCTGGAGGTGCTCTCCTGCCCTGCAGTGCCCAGCCCAAACACCAAAGCCAAAGGAAATGCTTGTCATAAATATTAAATATGTCTTCTAAAGTGAAATAAACTCTTGCTGAAGCACTTGAGCCTGATCCAGATCCAGAAATGGAGTCATGTGGAGAAATGTAGGTAGGATATCTTGGACAGTGGTCCAAGAATAGAACCACAGAATCATGGAATGGTTTGGGGTGGAAGGGATTTTAAAGTTCATCCAGTTCCACCCCCTGCCATGGGCAGGGACACCTTCCACTATCCCAGGTTTCTCCAAACCCCATCCAACCTGGCCTTGGACACTTCCAGGGATGGGACATCCACAACTTCTCTAGGGAAACTTTTCCAGTGCCTCACCACCCACGCTGGGAAGAATTCCCACAGTCATATCCACACCTACAAATACATCCCCCCTCAAAAATAATTTAAATTTTTCTCACACCCAGATGAAACCTGGAGCTGTGTAAAATTCCAAGGTGCTTCAAATACAACCTCATAGAGGTCAGAAGTGGGGCTGGGGCTGTCGTTGACCTTCCCTAACCCACATCCCTACTCGGTGTCATTCCCTAGGGTTCCTCTTTCAGCATCTCCACCTGCTGCTGAGACCCCGCTGGATCCCGAGGTAAGGGCTGGATCACATCTCCTGCTCCAGTCCTGGGAGTTCAGGTGGTTTAATCTCACCCGTTAAAGACAGCCAACATCCAGCACTGAACCGGACTGGCTGGTTTCCTCTGTGGGAAGAGCATTAGGAATGGTCCAACACCAGGAATACGCTTTCTGTGGAGTCAGACAGTAGCTTAAACCAGGACTAACCTATGGCAAACGTTGAGGTTTCTCTTTTCTTCCAGAATAACGCCCTTCTAGAAACAAAAAGAACTTTTTCCTCCAGAACTGCTGCATCCCTTATGACCGTGTGCTGGACAGATGGATGCCAGCCCTTGCACTGATTTCCACATTATCATCTTCTTGTCCCATATGACCCTTTTAGCAACTTTTCCACGTTTCTTCCTGGCACAGAGATCCCATAATCAATAACCAACGTGAACTTTGGAGACAACTCAAGACTTATTTCCCCCTTTTCTGAAGACATTCAAAGCCAACACATTTTGTTTTCCACATCCTTCTCTGAATTTGGATGCAAAGCATTATTTTGCATTCTCGTGGCAGTTTCACACCACCCCAGGAGAGGGGGAATTGCCTTTTCCAGTGCCTGAAGCTGACACAAACACTTCTGGCCGAGGCTGTGCTGTTAATTGGGAGCCTGCACCCCGGCTCAGCAGTGAGGATTTAGGGATGTGACCCTCTGAGCCTGGGAACAGCCTGGGAAACCTGAGGAATGTCTGCCTGCCAGAGATGCACTCCCTGCCCCTTGCAGCCCCTCGTTTTACAGCTCCAGATGTGCTGCCTGGCTTTGTCCGGATTGGGACATATTTTAAGGCACGTCCGGAGATGTGAATTCAGACCAAGCAATTCCAGGTCAGTTCATCCACTCCCATTCTCACATTCGCTGCGTTTTGCAGGAATCTGGGTTTCCCTCGGCCTTGCTGGAGCTGTCTGGACCTCCCTGTGACTATTAGGGCTCAGTTAGGGTTTTCTAGGAAACCTGGAACAGCCCCACTGACCCAAATTTTTGGCTTAGACACTAAAAATGATTTTATAACAACATCTAAACCACTCCACAGTGTTTCAGTAAACAATAAATTTGTTTTGGGATTGTGTCCCAGCTTCATTTTCCTCAATAAAGACTATTCCATTATTAGTTTTATCCTTATGAATCTTCTTCCCAGCACTCAACCTTTATTTATTATTTGTAAGGGGCATCTGTCATCCTGCCTTAGAACTGTAAATATTCTCCTTACACCGAGCACAGCACATCCTCTCTGTTTAAAATCCGAGCTGTGAGGTTTTATATAAATTTGTTTCCTTTCCAAGTTGAAAGGTCCCGAAGACAAACCCACAAGGATCCCAGAGTCGTGAACCACAGCCTAAGCCCAGCCTGCAGCCCAGCCCACCCAAGGGATCCCCTTCCAGCTTGGCTTGTTGCAGTGTCAACACCCAAAGGATAAGAATAATTAGGAAAAAAAATATAATTACCTGGAAAGCAGGTGGTAACTGAGCCTAAATGCAGGGAGTGAGGAAAGGAGGGACTCCTGGAATGCATTCCTGGGAAAAATTATTCCATTGAGTTTCATGGCAGGTCATAAGGCTACGAAGGATTTCGTTACAGGGCTGTGATGTAGGGATTGATAGAGATTGGGCACAGGGAGAGGAGAATATCACTCAAATTATTCATTCAAATAATTTGGAGGAAGAACCGGGTCAAACGAAGGCAGTGGAGCAGCTTTGGATGGTGCCTGCAGCTTTTCTGAGGGATCAAATGAATGAAAAGCAGCAGTGGATGGTTTTTCTCCAGGCACAGCTTTGCAGAGTGAGACTCACCTGCTCCCTCAGTCTCCAAAACCCCATCAGAAACACAGACCCCATGCCAGTATTTCAGCTTTTCAAGATTAATTTGGTTTTATTTGCTTCATTTCCAGCAGAATGAAACACAGAATTCTCCTGGCAGGCCCCGAGGGGGCCGATTTATTTTTCATTAGTTCCAAATTAGCCCAAAGATGAGACTGCTTTTCAAAAGGAGAAGTTTGAAAGCAGCTCCATTCAGAAGAAAGTCAGAACGAGGCACTTTGTGGTTTGTTTGGTTTCCTAATGGTTTCTGTCCCCTCTCTGAAATCCTCCTGGCTTGCCCAACGCAAACTCAGGATTGATTTTAGTGCAGCCAAAGGTGCAGCTGAACTATGAAGTTACGTAAAACAGGAGGCCACAAAGGTCTCCTTGACACTGGCACCGGCCGCGGTGGTGATAAAGTGGTGTTTTCACATGCCTGGGGTCGAATTCAATTTGTAGTGAGCATGGATAATATGAGGATGTGGCTGTTTTCTGTTTTCCCTTCAGCCCTGCCCCAGCCCTGGAGGAACAGATCCCAAAAAAAGCCTGCTGGCCCCGTGGATGTTTCCTCTCCCAGCAATCCCGATCCCAAACCGCACTGGAGCAGCTTTGGGCCGTCGTGTCCTCACCTGAGCACCCGCGAGCTGTACCAACCCACCTGGCACCACCCACACTGCCAACCAGCAAGGGGTTAACGCCACCCCCGACCCAACCTGGCAGGAAAGGCTTTGTCAGGAACAGATCCTGGCACAACTGAGTCACCGGCACTCCGAGGTCACTCCAGCCCCGTGGCTTGGCCAACGTCCAACCCAAGGAAGAGCAGCTGGGGCTGCAACACCCACACGAGGTGCCACCAGCACCCCACCATGGAGAGGTGACCCCAGAGAGGTCCCCTAACCCCGTGTTTTCTTTGGAGCCCCAAAACAGGTCTTTTTTGGGTGTTTTTCCCACTTTTCCTCCCATTTTCCAGGAGGGAGAGCTCTGCTCGTTGTGCACGCATGGAAAGAAGGAGCAGAGAGGATGTTTCCCCAGTGATATCACCAGCTCTGAGTAAATTCTCTGACCAAAAGTGAAGGCCAAGGGAACAATTTGTGCTGCATCCTTTAAGTGCCAGATCTCCATTTGCGAGCAGCATTACAGGAACAATCAGGGCACTTAATAGCCAGCTGCAAAGTCATCAGGTATAAATATTTACAGAGGTCTCTTGCAACATGGACATTCCTCCAGATGCAAGAGGATCCCAGGCACTTCATGGCATTTTCACCTTCTGCAAAAAGAGTCCTCGTTTAGACACACTCAGCCGTAAAACGACAGAAATAGCATTTTATGGAAAACCCACACTGCACCCACTCCTTGGGAGCTGTTCCCTCTCTTCTCCTCTTTTGGAATGGTCAAGTATCTCTATGTTTTTGACTCAACTAAGATGTTACAAAGCAAAGGTTGTTGAAGGCATGGAGAAGCAGCGGCCTGTGGAGGAGCAGTAATTGCTGAGGTGCACAAAAGGATGAAATGAAGAGGGATGGGGTGGAATTAAGGAAGAGAAAATCCCTTTTTTACGGCAAAGCATATCCAGCCCCTTAAGAGAAGGGTTTGAAACCTTCTTGCTGAAGAGATCCAATGCTCCAATACTCGGCACAAGGGGCAGAGGACAGGATGAATAATTCTTGTGCTTAGGGATAGATCCAGGGACACCCAGCCCAAACACAGTGGAGGCTTCCAGCAAGTGAAAAACAGACCTCCAGCCCATCTTGGGCATTCACGGCCTTTCCATGCTGCCGTTATTAAAACCATCCCTCGGTTTCTGTTCTCCTTCACCATCTTTTTCCTTATTCCAAATGCAAATTCTCATTCAACAGCAGACTGTGGCTGAGAGCCTGGGAATTACAGCGGTAGAGTCCAGATCCTTCCAGGCATTCCCTCTTTGTGTGTGAAATATAACCAAGGAAAAAGTAACCTCAAGGAGGAGCTTTTCCTTGATAGGGCAACATGGTTGTAGGAACACAGAATTATGGAATCATGGAGCCCAACCATCAGCCTGATGATTGACCACGGCCAGGCTCTGCAGCATTCCCAGTTGTGTTATTTTTCACTCCAGACACTGATTTTCACCTGATTTGTAGGACTTTGGGATGATAAAGTGGTTTTGTGTGTTTATCGGCCTTGGCCAGAATGGGCTGCTGGGTTCAGAAGTGAAAGGTGTCCACTCTGTTTCCCTGGAAGTCAGAAGATGAGGAGGGGGCGAGGCAGCACCTCACCCCACCATCAGCAGAGCTCCTAGGACCTAACGCAGATGAAATCCCAATTAAAACCACACAGTTTTCTCATTTCTGAGGGTCATCCTTCTCCACACACATTCCTCCAGCATCAGCTGTGGATGCTCCTGTTGGGACTGGCAAACCCAACTGGCCATTCCTCCTTTTATACCTCCAGAAACTCCCCCCATGACTTCAGGGAGAAAGGATGGCAACACAGCTCAAGCTGGAGCTCAGATCTGGGAATTATGGCAAGTTTTCAATGCAAATTCTATCGGTGGGTTTCTAAAAAGACCCTGAAAGGTGCCGATTTTGTGCTGGAAAAGGAACAGGAGTCAGCTTGCAATACTCCTGCCTGCCTCTTTTTACTGATTCCAGACGCCAGGCCAGGCAGGATCTGGCTATTTTCACCATCATGTTATCACTCTACAATATGTCAGCAAATTCTTGTCCAAACATGATTTTTTTTCCAAGCCACGTTTTATCACTTCTTTTCCATAATCATGACTGATAGTGAATCTAATCTGAATTGGGCTTGGAGGAGGCACAAGAACAATGAAGTGCCATCAGCACAGGGGAGCACATCCCCTTCTTTTATTCCCAAAGCCAGGCCTCACTTCAGAACAGATCCCCTCAGTGCTGAAACAAGGTTGGAGAGCAAGGCATGCATCTCCTTAGGCACCTGAAATTGGAAATAAATCAGGGAATGTCAAAATAGAGGAATGTCAACAGGCTCTGTTCTAATTGTGCAGAGGATCAGCAGCTGCTTGGAGCTGCTGGACTGGCTCAGCTGACAGCTCCAAACCCAGGCTCGTGCTGTGGGCACATCCTTCTGTCCCAGAGATCATGGAGTCATGGAATGGGTTGGGTTGGAAGGGATCTTAAAGCTCATCTCGTTCCACACCTTTCCAACCTGGCCTTGGACACTTCCAGGGATCCGGGGGCAGCCACAGCTTCTCTGGGCACCCTGTGAGACCTCCCCACCCTCCCAGGGAAGAATTTCCTCCTAATATCCAACCTAATTCTACCCTCCAAAGTGAAAACTTCATCCCCCCCCGCCCCATCGCCTTCATTAAGTATTTGTTTCTCTTTTTTCTTTTTTTTCTTTCATTTCCTTAATTTTTGCATTATTTTCCCGCTTTATTAAAAATCAGCATTTTCACTCTGAGCCATTTTCTCCCATTTCATCTTTCTTTTTGTATGGTTTTGCTTTCTTAGCTCAAATAGGTTGTAAATCAAGCAAACACCAGGTTTGCTTGATTTCAGAGGGACCTGGCACCTCATAGGTGCCAAAATGCTTCAGAAGTTTTCATTTTATCTCAAAAACTAAATTTAAAGAAAATCAGAGCCGTGTTCATCAAATACAATATCCCTGCTCTGTTGAACCCAGGGCAGGCTGATCACTCCAACAGATTTGAGCCTGGAATTTTAGGACTATTTTCCATATTCAGTTACAAATTCAATTGCTATTTTTGAGCCCAGCTCTTGACAGCCCAGAACCACGACCTTTTCTCCCTAAAATACCTTCTACCTGTAATGACAGCTCCACTAATTAAGAGAGGTGACACCTTCCCAGGCCTGAAAGCCAAAGAAGCCCTTGGAAATCTGCTTTTTGCCGCATCCAGAGTGTTGACACGGATGTGGATAAACCTCATGGAAGCACCCAGTGACCACAGAGGGCAGTTTCCTTCTCCAGGCACGAATATTTTTGGACAATGTTGCAGGGTAAATAGGACGAAAAGCAGGGGTTTAGCAAACACAAATCTCTCCAAGCTGCCAAGCAAAATTAACCCCTCTCTTAATTTTTTCAGGTTTTTTCCGAGCTGAACAAGGCTCTTGGGAAGGGGAATGGGTTTTGTGCTGTCACACTCAAGAGGTAACTGAGCCTTTCAAGTGCTGATCTGACTTAATCTTTCAAAAATGTGTCCAAATTGCCTGAGCAAGGAAAAGCCCATCCATCCCTGCCCTCTCCCCAAACGGAGAGATCCCTCAGAGCAACGCCTGCATTCCAGAGGTAATAACCTCCAATACCTTAAGTCAAAAAGCCAAGTCAAACTCCCCGGGTAATGCATTTGGGATTAAGGTTAAATAGGCTCCCGTCACTAATAATGCATCTGCTCCCCATGGGGAGATTTGGTGGGACTTGAGGGATGGAGCTCCTGCAGCGCTCCCCAAACAAACCCAGGGGTGCACCAGGAGCACCCCAAAGCCACCCCACCCTAGTGCCCCCTTCTTGACTCCCACCCTGGCTTTGCAGGAGGGCACAAAGGGGGGAAAAAAAGGGGGAAAGAAGCTGGATTCAATCCATTTTGAGCTGGCTGGATGTGTCTGGGATGGAGACAGATGCTGTTTAGACAGGCTGGGTCGGTGGGTGGCCGGGCGAGGAGACCATGGCTGTACAGTTTATAGAAGGCTCCCGGCATAAATGAACTGTTGAAGACCATTGGAAGCCTCAGTGAAATCACAACACGCAGGAACACGGGGGAGGGAGGGCATAAAAAAAAGGCTCTTTTTGCAAAAGCACCGAGAGAAAGGGATGTTTGGAGGGACTTGGGGAAAATCACAATGAGGGGGGTTCTGAAGCCGCCATTCATGAGCCCCAAAGAAAGTAAACACGCCCAGGAGGGGCTGAAAAAAAAAATAATTAAAAAAAAAAAGCAGATCTAAATAGTTTTTCCCGCATCAGGGCTAAGGAACAGACGTGCCTTTGCCCTGCTCCTGTCTAGTCTTGCTAGGTGGAAAGCTAATATTTGAGGTCATGCTTCACTGGGGAATATTTGGATATTAAAAAAAAAGCTGTCCAGGCTGCTTTGCCCATTGCCAGCCTGCAAGGGATAAAAAAAAAAAAAAAAGAGAGCTGATTTGGAGTTTCCTGGGTTTATTTAGAGATAAGCCTGAGGTGACCTTTCACTCCCACACACATTCGCCTAGAAATGGAACTGTCTGATCCTTGAGGTCTGTCTTCAGGAAAATCCAGAGTTTAATATGGCAAATTGCGCCAGAATCCTGAAGTTTGGGGATTGACAGGCTCTGGGATTGCAAGGAAAGTCGCTGAGACTGAATTCCAGCCCATGTTCCCCACTTAGGGAACAACAATCTGCATAAGCTGCTTGTTAAACCACAAGACCGCAAATCCAGTTTGTTCTTACATTTCCCTTCTCTGTTTCAAGATAAGAGCCAAAGCCTGGAAAGATGTCCAGGATATCCCAGCTCCTCTCTCCTTCCACTCCCCTGCTCTCAAAGAAAAGGGACATCCCAAAACCTGGAAATCCGGGAAAGATCGGATAATTTTACGTGAATGCAAAGCATCTCTGTGAGGATTTTTTCCCCTCTTCATCCCAGGCTGGAGCCGGACATTAAACTGCCCAAAATCCCATGGGAAAAGTTCCGTGGTGGCCTTGGAACTGCTGGGTTAAGGGTTGGACTCAACAACATCAGAGGGATTTTCCAGCCTCAACAATTCCATGACTGTAGGATTCCATGAAGGAGGGAAGGACGAGGGGAAGGAAACACGTGGGAATCAATCCCAGTGTTGGGATCGGAGGTGGGCTGGGAGCAGAGGACTTCTGGAGCCACTGGCGGGACCAAAACCCCAAATATTAATGTTTGATGTAAAATATATTAAATGAAAGACAAAAATCACCCATTTGGGGGGATTTCTCTGCCTTTGGGGCTTTTCCCTCAGCGTGATAGGCGGAATGTTCAGAGATGGACACTGCCAGAATGGAGAGGATCATTTGGAGGAGGCAAAAGAGCTCTACACCCTGAAAAATCTTTGGCAGAAACCCAGATCTCATCTCTCCAAAATGGATTTAAATGGTGCAGGTTGGGAAAGAGCAATGAGCCCTAAGGAACACCAGGGCTGTGGGAATTCCAGCACTGGATGGATCCATGTATGAAGCTGGAGGTGCCCGGGCAATTCTTGGGGATGGCTCCTGGACAAAAAACAGCAAAAAGAGAAAAAAAAATCAATCAAAAAACCTCTTTGCGATGAGAACCTGCAGCTAAACCATTTCCATCCTGGAAATAAAACGTTTCCAGGTCAGAAAAGAGGAGTTAAAATGGATCTAAAAATAATTTACTGTTCTGAACCAAGCCATGACAAATTTATCCGTGGAGTTTGGAGGATTTCTCTCCATTTATTGGCATTGCAAGTGCTATGATGAAAAATAGAGGCATCAAAAATAAACTCTGCTACTTCATGTTTAAACTCCTGTGACTCCCTGCACTCTGGATTTTCTGGACCTCCACAAGAATTCATTCACTGAAAAAATAAAACTGTTCAGCGATTAAAAAATGTGCAGCCTCATCCTAATTAGTGGCTGATAAAGCAATGGAAACCATATTTCTCCCAGTTTTGACCAAAGAAAACTAAGATTAGAATATCTAACAATAAAAATTCCTTTTAATAATTAAAAAAGAGAGAGATCAGAGTGTATTTCACCTAGCAAAGGTCAGTCCATTTAATTACAAGTGCCACGGAGTATCAGAAACTAAAATATTAAATGATATTAATGCTGAAGAGGCATCTTCATGCCCATACATTACGCACAGAAGCAAGGGTTCAAAGACAATCTCAATTAATTATTTGAAATATCTCCAGCTCCCACCTTCCTCCCTCTCCATAAAAAAAAATAAAAAACAAGCCAGGTTCATCATCCTGGGACCAATCCCACTCCCCTTTCTCCATGGGATAAAACTCTGATGCCCATTGCCTCGTTTAAATTGCTTCCATGGAAAAACCGAGCCGTATCAGCAGTGATTTTTCTCCTGTCTCGCCCCTGCTGCTGGTTTGATAAGGGGAGTGCTCCCCTCGCTGCGACTCCACGCTTAATTAGCTCCAGATGCGGCCTAATTAGTCAGTCTGCAGGGCGAGCATTGTTCTGTTGTCACTCGAGCCCGAGTGGAAGAGCTGAGATTGAACATGAGAAGCAGACGCCGGCTGCGCGCCGTGCTCCGAGCTGCCCACGCTGGGATCCCCGAATCCGCGGCTGAGGGATAATAAACGTTGTGTTTAAAAGCCACGGGCACGGCCGGAGCCTCCCGTGGCTCGAGGGGGGCAGTAGCCTGTGCCGAGGGAACGGGTCACAGCTTAAAACAACCCGTTCCCACTAATTCTCCGTTGGGCATCCTCGTGCCGGGATTTTGGGACAAATTGCTTTGACGCCCAGCAGAGTTTTGCTCAGCAGGCTTTTGGTCTCTCCCTTTCCTCACCAGATGAAGCCTTTAATTCCTCTGTAATCCCACGGAGATACCTCTAATTTCAGTGCAGAGCTTTTCTGTGCCTTTTCGCTAATTCCAAAGGTTGGCTTGCTGGAGAGGCATTCCATGTCTGGAATTAGGGAAACCAGCAGGAAAATCGGATGGGCAAAGGGCCTCACCCTAACGCCATCTGACACACTCATAAACCCGCTGTGATTGGTACAAATCAGGAGAGTGAAACTCAACTGGCAGCCTCGGGAGGGTTCTTGGAGCAAAAGGAAGGAGGAAGGGAATTTATGTTCTAAAATCTGTTGTGGTTCTGAAATTTGTGTTGTCTTAGAGCGTTGGCTGAGCAAAGATGGGAAAGGTCCCTCACGTGCTTTCCAGGTCACCTTGGTGTTCGATTTTATCAGATTAAATTAAGACAAAAGCAGTCCTGGTGGTTAAAAGGTGTTTCAGCAGCAATTGGGCTCAGCGGGACTTTCTGCCATCTCAGCATTGCTACAACGTGAAAAAGTGATTTCCACACATCCCAGGGACACCCGTACCAGATAATCCCTGGGAAAATGGCAGCTCTGACCCATGGTGGCTTCGTTCTGTTTCGTTTGGAGAATGAACTGGAATATTATGTAGGAGATCCAGCCAAGGGAGCTGACCCCAAAGCAGGAGCACTCTGTGGATGTGTTCTTGGAGACAAGTGCCTGAACGAAGATTCCTTGAGCTCAGAACAGCTCTGTGGAATGTGTTCCTCACCCAATTATGATTTTGGATGAGGAACCAGCCTGACTCTCAGCAAATGACATAGAATCCCAAATTTCTTCCCCACAAACCTCACGCAAACACCACGATCGTGTTATCAGCCCAGCTGGGGGAAAAGCTGTTTGTGTAAAACCAACACTCAGTTTAATTGGGAGCTGAAATGACTCCACGGACAAGTCCTGTAGCTCGGAGGGGTTTCGGAACAGGATCCTTTCCTTTCTCAGCTGGTTTGAAGGAAAGCAAATAAAACAAATGGGAAATGTTCCAGCTCCTCTCCACCCTCTCCCGTACCTGACGTCGGTGCCGAGCTGTCCCTGTCACCTGAGCCCCACCTCTCCATCGCATCCAATGCTTCCATCCCCATGCCAGCACCATCCCTACCGCCACAGGGTTGATGTCAGGGAATCCCCCACCACCACAGCCCCCGAAAAGCCAGGAGAGATCCATGGATGTGGCTTTGTTATCCCCCGTGCCTGTCTGTCCCTCCTCTCCTGCCAGCAGCAACCTTGGTGAAGGAAACCCAATCCCAAGGCATGATTTTAAGCATGATTGCAGTTTTTCCCTGTGTCCAATTATGGTGGAGCAGTGAGGTAACCAGGTGTAGGTTTCAGGGTTTGAATAGTTTCGTGTGGAACAGCGATCCCGTGCTCGTTTTCAGGGAGCTGGATGGAGATTGGCAGCTGCGTTTGAGCAGCAAGGGACTGAAAACGAAGCCCCGTGTGGTCTTCGGTCCACCTTCTTCTCAGCAAGTGTCCTGTGATTCTGCTGAACTCACCTAAAATGAAAGGAAATCACAGAAAATTACAGACTCACAATTTTTATAGCGTTCCATTCCTATCTTGCCAAACCAAACTGTCACTGAAATGCATCCGAGAGCACCAGACACCAAATCCTCTCTGTGACTCCAGTCCCGGATGACCTCCTGGTGCAACCAGGCTGTTCAGGAGGTCCTTGGAGTGAGGACTCTTATTTAGCATTTTTTGTACCCTCTTGAGCTGAAATCACTCAATAATTCACCATCTCCTTGAGTCCGGAGTGGCTCTCCCAGGCTCAAAGCCACCCACACGCAGAACAAGCCCTGGAGAGAGGAAGGTTGGTATAAAACCAGGTTTTTCTATTTTTTATCCATTTCCAAACTTCTTCCCATCAGATCCTGTGGTGAACTCACCAGAAGAAACACAGAGAGAGAGCAAAATCACTTTCATAAAGTCTGGAAAAAATAATCCATCTACGGCACATCAGGTTAAGGAAGAGACATCTGGCTTGTATTATGTTTTATAAGGTTGATAGCAAATAAGGGTATTAGAGTTAATTTACTTATTTAGAGAGAAACGACTCAATCACAGAAGCCGTGATTGTGCCTGCATGTTCGGAGAGCTCCAAAATTCCCTCCAATCTCCTCTGGGAGTGAAACAGTGCCAGTGAGTAAAGTGGAGTTTCTTTTCCACGGAGGTATTCCCAAAGGGATGCAAAGATTAGAGGGAAAGCACCTGGAATAAGTCCTTCCCAGACATCCTGGCTGCATAGGAAGCACGCCAAGGTGTTGTTTAGTGGCGGAGGTGTAGCTGGAGGGTGAGGAATAGACTCGGCTGTGGTAGTGCCGGAATTCATGGAAATGGAGGTCCAAGGAGGATGAGATGCTAGAAGTGAGATGGAAAAGGAAAGAGAGAGGGTGGGTTTGAAGGAATTATAAAGGAAGAGGTGTTGCTTGGAAGGAGCATCTGAGGAGATGTGGATCAAAGCCAAACTGTCACCTGCAAGGTGCCACAGCCACACGAGGACAGGGCTTTCTGGGCACCTCAGGGATCTGTTCCAGGGCTTCCTCATCCTCCTGGGGAGGGATTTTTGTTTCCAAATCCCGTTCTGTGGCCACTGCCCTTTGTGAATCTGTGAATCCAAGCACGGGCTTGCATTTCTCTGTGCCACAGTTATCCTAAAAACCGCAGGTCTTGCTCTTCCCACAGAAAGGTTTGGACTGTTACCGGGAGGGGAGATGGGAGTTCCTGTGGAAATCTGCTTCCCTCAGGGGTCATTCCACCCCTCCTGGCACCTGATAGCTCCAAGGAAGCCTTCAAGGGCCCTTTCAGCACACCTCTGTCCCGGACACGTCCATCCCGGGGCTCTCTGTCATCAGCTCTCTCTGCTGTTGCTTTAAATCCAGCAGGGATTGGAGTTTTTTCCCATTTTAAGGAAGCAATAAATACTTTTTATCTCATTTTTGGGCAGCACACCTGAGATATCCACAACGTTTCTTGTAGTTATCCTTTCTAGGGATTTTTTTTTTTCCTTTTCATTTTAGTTTTCTGTTTAACTTTTGGTGGAAAAGAAATTGCTGCTGCCACCAGCTGGAGTTTTTGGGAAACAGCCTTGAAATGTTTCCTTGCATCCCACAGACACGATTTCAGCTACTCGGACTTTTATTCCTGCTCATTGCCATTAACTGGAAACAAATTTAAGCCCAGCTTTCTTCTTGCAGGCACAGAACAAAATTATGTGACAGCTGATGAATTTTGCTTGAGCTGGATCCTTCAGTGCCAGGAATTCAGACAGAAGTTAAATAAAATCCGTTCTCAGCTGTAATTTTATCATTAAAACAGTTGTGAACAAGTGGAATTTTGGATTCAAAAGTGGTCTTAGGAGTGTGGTCCTATCCATAATTTTTAAAAAATAAATAAACCTGGAGAAATGATTGAAATAAAATTCAGGATTATCCCTTGGTAGGTGGTGCTTCCTTTGAGGGTCATGGCTTTGGGGTGGACTTGGCAGTGCTGGGGTTTTGACAACCTCAAAGGTCTTTGCCAGCCTAAAAATGAATCTATGGTTCTGTAGTTCTTCTCTCTCTCTCTTCCATGATTAATGTATTGATTGAAAGGGAAAAGCTGTGAATTTGGGAATGACCAGCAAAACCCTGGGGATGGCAGAGGCTGAAATTGATTTTCATGGAGCTGAGCAAAATTTTTCAGCAGTTTTCAAGCCTCACTTGCAGCTGCAGCCAGCAATAGCCATAAAAAACCCCATCCAGCAAAAAAAATCCACTTTCCCCTGACTCAATGAACCTCACTTGGATTTTCTGCTCTGGATTTACGCCACCAATAACGAGGAGCAGAGCTGGAAGAGACAAGGCAGCCCCTAAAGCCCAACCCCGCTCCAGGCGAGGTGATTTACGCCCGGAGCTGAGCGCCCGCGTGGATGCTCTGGGCTGCTTCGCGGCAGTGCCGCTCACAGATAATTTTTGATTTAATCCATGCCACACGGGGCGGTGGCTGTGCTGACCCTTGGCTTTTAACCCCGAGACCTTGGCTGTTCTGGCTGAGGGAACTACTGTCTGTCCCCTGATAACCCTGCCAGAGCTCAGCCGGGGCTGGGATCCCACACTGGTGTTTGTTGATAAAGATGTGGAGTCGGGGGGGCACGTGAGCAGCTAGAAATGGCCACCCGGGCAAGATTTTGTATTTAAACCCCACGTAGGCAAGATTTTTCTCTGCTTTTTAGGCCTTGGATGTGTCTGGAATTTTGGGGACACCCACATTTCCTAGCCACGCTCAACGCCTTTAAAGGTTATCCCTGGACAAGCTCTGCCTCTGTTCCTATTCCATCAGAGCAGAGGCAGCGCTGTCCCTGAAAATATTCCCATGCCATGAATCCCTTTCCCCATCCGCGACATGAACATATCTTATTTTTTATATTTAATATTTATATGCCAGTCCCAGTGCTGGCACAGGCTGGAATTCACCGTTGTAAGATTTAAAAAACAGCCTCAATTTTAAATATATTTCTCTTTCTACCAGCTCAAAGTGAATTTGGCTTTTCCAAGCCAAAGCCATCACTGTCTCCTGGTTGCCATTCCAGCTTCTCCCATTAGTCAAAGCATTTTAAATTAACGCCTTTTTAAAGTGTTGCTAGGGAAAACAACAACTCTGGCAGTCTGTATCTACATCCCATGGAAGATTTTAGTCCTTTATCCGTCTGACATTCAGCTCCATCCCTTCTCCTGTTTGCCCAGCTTAACAGGAGATGGGAGAGAAACGCTTGGAAGCATAAAATACATGAAAAAAAATGGAGGAAAAGGGGGAAAAAAAGATTAAATGATGGCTAGGAAGACCAGGAATCCCTTGAGAAACACTGATGGGAAAAAAAACTAAATGATGGTCAGGAAGACCAGGAATCCCTTGAGAAAGAGGAACACTGCCTGGAAAAGGAGGCAGTGTTGGACGTGCATTCCCCAGGGAGTGCGTGGTGGAGAAGAATTCGGGTCTCACCTACCCCTCGCCTCGGCGGGATTTATCGCCGTGCTCCAGGAAAGGGCAGGAATGATGGATTCGGTGCTCTGCTGGGAAAGCAGCCCCGCTCCGGTGGTAACCGGCCGCGGCCGGAGCCTGCGGAGCGCCGGCAGTGCGTGGGGGCTGGATGCGTTTGCTGATAAGGGGCCGGGTTTTATCTCCAACAGAATTTTAGGCTAATCTGGGCTTTTAAAGAGAAATGTGTTTGGGAGAAGTCTGGCCGAGCCGCAGGTGGCTCTGGGGAGGGGGGTGTTGCTAGAGGGATGCTCGGCATTTTTTGGGAGGTGGTGCTGGAGGAGGTGGGTTTGGGGTGGAGGGTGGCGCTGCCAGAGCCCAGGGTGGTCCTGGCAGGGGGCCGGGAACGTTTCCATGGGGATCCAGCTGGATCTGCCCTACCTGGACTGCAGATAACGCCCAACAGGAGTGCTCAGGGCTTCCCGCTCCGAGCAGGGATGCACAGCTGGCAGGTTGGCAGGAGAGAGATAAGGTGCTGCCCTCCTTTTAAAAGGGAGCGCAGGCAAAGCTTTCCAAAAATTGGGTTTGCCCAAGCCCACAAAGATCCATCATTCTCCCAGAGCTATGACAGTTTAAAGTCTGCTGTCTCCCCATCCCTCTCCACCCTGCTTATTCCAACATCTGAAGGAGGAACAGAGAGGAATGAAAGTGATAAAAAATTGCTATAAAATGTTTAATATCTATAAATCAAGTCTGCGGTTCCAGCACTGCCTTTTGCCTTTCCCTCACAACGACCAAACGGTTGCATAAGAAAATAACTCCCAGCCTCAGCCATCCTGGCTGCAATCAATAATACCAGGAATTAATTGTGGGATTGAAGCAGACAGGTGAGAGGCTTTAATTAAAAAATTAAACGAGGTTCAATTCAGTCACAAATGGTGACATATTTCTTTATCCCCCTCTGTCACTGCAGTTATAAATCAAACCCTCGCTATAAATAGGTTGGATACTGGATCCTTGGCAGTGGATAAGGAACTTCCCCACTGACAACAGGACCTGAGCTGTGGAAGTTTTCCAGTATCCAAGAAGAGCCAGCCAGGCAGGTTCCATCTTCGTGGATCACCTGGCCACTGTGGGAATTGTTCTATTGAGGTCCATAAACGTCCCAGGTTATATCTGAGGCTGTGGGGGAGATGGAGGATGCAGGGACTGAGGGATCCACGTGCAGGGATTGTCCTTGGCAGGGTGCTCCCTGCCCGTGATGATGGAATGTGCTCGTTCCCTTTGGGCACAGGCTCCTCCTGCCCTCTCTGTGACATTGCACAACATTCCAAGTCACGATTTTGCCCTTAAACAAAAATGGAGTTTTACACAAGCAACAGAATTATCCAGGATCTAGAAAATCCCTTGTTTCAGTGCTGTTTCTCCAGCCTCATCTCAATGGCAGCCACCAATTCTGGTGGCAACAACCTGTCTTTCTTCCAGCTCATCATCCCTACATCTCCTTCTCCCAGGATGTTTTCCCCCAGGGTCATACTCCAGCAGCTCTCTAGGTCATTCCCACTTAGCAACTCTGCAGGAAAGGAAATATTCAAAAATCAATCTGCTTATTTCTTATGTGTGAACATTTCTAAGGGCAAGAGGCAAACAAGTTGCCTAAAATTCAATTTATTTTCCTCTGTATTTTTATCTGTGGCTCTGAATTGCTTTTAAAACTCGTGACTCATTGTGATGGTAAAAAACAGGGAAGAGAGGAGGTTAAAGTCACCTTTCACCTTTGCATTCCACCATGGGGGACTTTGGGGTTTTATTTGCAGCTCTTCACTCCATCTTTTCCATCCACACCCGGAGCAGTGGAACCTGGAGTCGGGATTTGGGGTTCCAGATGGAGCAGTGAGACACACAAGTGCCTCGAGGAACAGGAACTCGGATGCAGCCGCTGTGCCCAGCACTTGCCAAGTATTTATCTTTGCATATTTAAAAAGAAAAGAAAATGAAAAGTTATCATTGGTAAAGGTAAGCCCAGAAGAAAAGCGTGAGGGAAACTTTTGGCAAAGCATGGCAGCGCAAGGAAAATCCAGACAATGGTCTGGGAGGGACGACGGCCGGGGCGGAAGGGTAAGGCTGAGGATCCGTGCGCAGGCTTGGATTTAACTGGAGCTGGGACCTCTTGGAGATGAACCCACAACCCCACTTGTGCGGAGTCTCCCGAATCTCCGGCGTGTCCCCTTGGCACCGCTCCCTGTCCGGTTTTGTTGGTGACGCGTTCTTGTCTGGCCCAAAGTCTCCCTCTACAGACCGAGCCCCATCCCTGCCGCCATCGCCGGGTTCCGTTTTCTCTCTCGGCGGTCGGGATTTGTTGTTGTCTCTTTGGATCTCTGACAACGTGAGCTTTGCATGTTCGTTCGCCTGTGCAAAGCCTTTCCTTGGGACTCATCCATCATTTTCCAAGTTAAAACAGGGCTGCTTGTCCAGAGGAAGTCATTTGTCTCTCACGAAAGAGTCGCCCTCCCACCCCCGCCAACCACTCCGTGGTGGTGCAAGCGAATCCATTAACTTCCCTGGAAAATGCATCATCTGACGTGGGGACTAAACTTTAGACTAACAAACCCCTGGAGAGGACATGAAGGAGCCATCTCTGTCACCCTGCTCAGCGCTCAGGTCAAAGCCTGACCTCTCTTTCCATTAAATCTTTGACTTTTAAGGGAAAACGTCGCAAATTGGCAGCAACCCCGGGTTTGGTGGCCGGAGTCGGCGTCCTCTTTTTCAACCTCCCAAGGAGGCTCCTGGTTCTGTTCGAAAGCCACCTCTGGAGCCGCTGCCTCTTCCCGCTCCAGTCCCGCTCCTCTCAGGGGAAAGCGGGAAGGAAATGCTCCTTGGAGGGGAATGGCTGAAAGATCCCAGAAATAAACCCTGGGAGCAGGAGGGAGCCCGCGGTAGGAAGCAGCCACTCAGGCCGCGGTGTCCGGCCGCCCTGCCCGCTCCGCACCTGGCGGGAGCCGCGCCGAGGGCAGGCCTCCAAAGAAAACACCCCAAACTCACGTTCAAGTTTGTTTTCCATGTGCTTAATGCCGTCTTTTCACATTAACAAGTTTTCCTCAGTCCCTATCCCAGACTTGCAGGCCTGGCAGAGGCACAGGAGATAAATTTCGCCATCCCAGCAGCCAAGCAGGACCCAGGATATTTTTTGTTCTGATGACCCCAAACATAACAACTCCAACTGGGTCACAACCTTCCTTGGTCGTAAATGCAGGAGCTACCAACTGCCACACTTTCAAGTGGGAATTCCCATATGCATCCAGGAGAAATTATTTTTTAAGGGAATTCCATCCGTAATTCAGCATAATTTCGAAATTTTTGTCCTGGAAGTTTTCATTCACATCAATTTTATCTTTCATACTAGTGAAAGAGAAGATCATTTACTCCATGAACTCTCACACTGAATGATAATTTTATATTATTTGTGAGTTTCTCTAAAATTTAACAGCCAATGTTAAAATTATTAGTAATCCAAAAAGACAAGAAAACCAACAAAATCAGTGTTCTGCTCATCAAAAGCTTTCTTTTTCTGGAAAATTGTTTTTCATTCTTTGAAACTCTTTTTCAATTTTATTTTACTCGAGAAGCAAACCCCAAAAGGAATTATTCATTTAGGTTTAAAGAAAAGAGGGGAAAGACAAATTTTTCCCCTCCAACTGATTGGGAAGTGAATGGCCTTTCTTTTACATGCATAAAATAAAATAAGAAAGACAACAGAAAATAGAGGAGGCAAATGAAAACTGACGAAAAACCCTGATGAAAAATGAAACATCTTGGGAAGTTCATTCCTGGGCTTTTCTGGGACAGAGCTGTGAAAGCAAACACAGCTGAACTCCAGCGAGGTGGGGAACGTCGCTGCTTTGAGGCAGAGCTTGTAACAGATTCGGATTTAAAGACAACAACTTTATTTTTCTATGGCCTTGAGGGGATTAAGAGAGGAGAGGAGTTCTGCCCGCCACTGGGGATATAAATCCTGGAGGGTCACTCCGTAGCCATCCATCAAGCCAGAGGAAGGGAGGAGGCAGAGTCATTTTCAGTAGTAAATTTGGGAAGAACAAGCACTAATGGCCTAAAATTAAGAAAGAAAAACATCAGGCTAAATAGTAGGAAATGCTTTATAATGGTGAGGTCAGGCAGACAATGGGGGAACCTGTCAGGGGAGGTCAGGGGCTCTCCAATAACGGAGATGTTCAGGGATGGCCCGAGGAGCCACGGAACGGGGGCTTTGCTGGAATCTCCTCCCCTGAGCCCCTCGGATCGGGTTATCCCCACGGGAATGTGTGTGATCCCAAGGTGGTGGAGATCTGGGGGGAAATGTCAGCTTTCTTGCAAGCTTTCCTGCTGTCTCCCACCCAGGAGCAAGGTGCAGGGCGGGCGGGGGGCTCGGCTGCAGCCCGCGCTGCTGGGAGCAGCAGAGATCTGCCCCAGCTGTTCCCTTTTCCAAAGGAAAACAGAGGCTGTCTGAAGAGGTGGGATCATCCACGCGGGGAAGGAAGAAAGAAGCCTTTCAGCGGAGCCCTCCTGCCGGGAAAGTGGGAGAGCGGGAGGCGGGGGACGAGCCGGGGGTCGGCGCGGATTCCAGCGCCAGGCGCTTTCCTAAGGCTGTCAGGTTGATTTCCTGCCGCTTCCCGCACGGACACCTGCGCTCCGTTCCCCACACGTCGTTAGATTTTTCCAACTTCTGGTGTCCATCATCACCCCCAGGCAATCAGAGCAGAGCTGTGATAAATGATGCACAGGCAGTTTATTATACACACTAAATCCTCTTCGCTTGGTGCTCCAAGGGTGGCCCTAATACATTTTATTCCTCTTCGGCTTGGATTTGGATCTTGGATCTGTTGGATACCTCCTGGCCAATGTGGGATAGGTGCTGCACACCATGCATTGCTCCAAGCACAATTATTTCCCATCATTCCTCTGGTGAGAATTCGGTAACACTGGAATTTCTCTGCATTCCTAGAAAAGCTGACCACGTCAGAAATGTCACCCGGCCAGAGCAGGCAATGTCACTGTGACAGCACAAATCTGCCACTGGAAAGAGGCTGGAGATGCGACAGCGACTGGAGGATGGAGATGCTGAGATCAGGTTCAGGGAAAGCCGGAACAACTGGCTCCCGTTGGAATGTGACCGTGCAGAGACCACCATAATTGGGTTTTTTTAAACAGAGATAATGAACAAGTCTAAAAAATTAAAAGCCTGGTGTGGGGCTGGCCTGAAAGGCAGCACAGGGACATCCATCCGCGTCCCCACAGCTGGCCTCTCCTCCGAGAGTCTTTCCTGCTTTGACGTGGGGTCCCAAACACCTCCCGAAGGTGACTGTGGAGGGCAAGGGAGTGTTTCTAATGGAGAAGGTGGAATTAAGTGTGGGAAACACAGAGCAGAGGGCACAACTCCCAGAAAAACTCTCCTTCCTCCAAATGCGCCCTCCAGCCCCACCAGAGCAAGTTTCCACCAGCCCACTGGAGACAGCATTTCACAGATTTGTCCCTCTTTGCCAAGAAGTGAAGTGGGAAGGATTTTTCCACAGCGCTGCTGGCACTCAGGCATTTGGAGATGCTGTTCCCAATTTTCCCTCTCCAGTACCAGGCTCTTGGTTCCAGGCTGCTCCAGAACAAAGCCTGTGAGAAGGTGCCTGGTCATGATCGCTTGGCTGGGGAAGTCAGTGGTGCTACGGAGGATGAGGATGGAGGAAGACGAGGAATGCAGGAGGTTGTGGGAAGCCATCAGAGGGAATCTGAAGAGGGTGGGGTGGGGTGTCAGGGGGGATTTTGGACAAACCCAGAGCACAGAGGGCTCCCGTGCCTGCAGCTCATGTGTAGACATGGAAATGGTTTGGCAAATGATGGGAGGTGAAAAAACAAGCAGGGAGCACATTGAGGAGAAGGAGAAAGGAGGAACCTCAGAGGAATGGCACCGTCTGCTGGACTAAAGGGCAGCTCTTCCCTCTCCAAAGCTTTGTTTCTGTCCGGCTCCTGGGGGAGGAGAGCTGGCCTGGAGCTCCAGCAGTAACTTTGAGTAACTTCTCAGGAAACAGCTTATTTAGATAGCACTGCCTATTCTTCAGAGGAGGGGAGAGAAGAACATATTGCCTGTTACTAATGAATGGCTTTTCCACAACTAATGATGTTTCCAGGGATGGATACTCCAAGGTCTCCCCAGTATCTCCACTAACAGGATGGATTTTGGCACCAGGAAGGCCGAGCTTTTCCACACACACACACCCTGATAGGAGAGAGTTAAATCTCTTCTCTGCTTCTAATGGAAAATTAAGCAGGCATGACGCATCTGCTTAGAAGCCTTTTTCCTTATCTCCAGGATCAAAAAGAATTCCAGGGCTCCAAGAGCAGAAATTGAGAGCAGCTCGTTCCCTGCCAGTGCGTGCAGACTAGAGGAGCTCAGGTTGGACACAAGTTAAGGGTTGGAGTCTCACTGCAATAAAGAGATTGTTTCCACTGCCTGCAGGAGGAACAGCTTTGGATCTTGATTTCTCTGCTCGAGCTTGCAGTAAATAAAAGCTTCAAACAAAGCCCATTAAAGCTGTTTCAGTTTCCAGGCTCTGGTCTTTCCAAAATTAACTCTTAGAAAATTCAATATACACAAATGCCCCTGGGCTGAGGAGGAGAAGGATTCAAATCATCAGATGTTCATCACAACCTTCTAGGTCAAGGATCTCCCAGGAATAAGCCTGTGGATTTGCCACTCAGCCTGGAAGAGACTTCAGCAAAGAATTCCCAGAGACAATAGAGATTCTACATTTAAAGAATTTTGTCAAACCGTGGTATCCAGATCCTGCTCGAGTTTTGCACAAGAACTGCTGCTCAGCCTTGTGTTCAGGTTCCTTTCAAACCTCAGTCCACGAAGCTGAACAGTTGGGAGCTTGTTCCACCTCAGCAGAGTTAGAGGTGTGACCTAAAAACCACAAACCCCAGTCCCTGAAGGACCCAAGGGCTCTGGGCAAGGCTTCTCCTCCTTTTACAAAGCACAGCCCCTCTGAAAGAAAGCAAACAAAACTTAATCGCTGCTACCTTGAAGCAGTCAAGCCCCTATCCCAAGGCAGAGCAGGTTCCTAACTCCAAATTGTCGGCTCTGGGAATTTTTATCTCGGTGGGGTTTTGCTGCATCTGGTTGAGCAAGTTTTTGTAACGTCATTTCTGATCAAGGTAGTTCCCAGTAACAACTTTCAGCATATTGCAGGTCAAGGTTAAGAGGGAAAGGGAAATTGCGCAGGGGAGGTGCTCCTGCTGCTCTTCAGGGTGGCAGGGCCTGGGAGAGAGGGGCTTGTCCAGAAATTCAAGGAGTTCTTGTAATTCAGAGGAGCTGTGACGAGGAAAGGGAAAAGCAGTGCTTGTGACACTGTTAACAAATGACAACAACGTGCAGATGCCTGGAAACAAAGCCAGTGTCAGCTTTAAACCCATCCATGGCAAATTGATTTCAAATCATCAGCTGCGTGCTCCAGCCTGTTACAGCAGAGGCTGTTTTTTCCAGCAGAAATGGCCTGTGCATTTGGAAATCACTTTAACCAAGTCTGGAAAACATCCTGCTAAGCAGGACCTGTCTCCCAGCATGGTCAAAGCTCACATAGATTTTGTGCTGGGCGGGTTGGGAGCAGTCCTGATGTTAATTAATAGTAACTGAACCTTGGGGAGGAACTGGCACAGGGTGCCCAGAGAAGCTGCGGCTGCTCCTGGATCCCGGGAAGTGTCCAAGGCCAGGTTGGATGAGACTTGGAGCACCCTGGGATAGTGGGAGGTGTCCCTGCCCATGGAACTGGATGAGTCTGAAGGTCCTTTCCAACCCAAACTATTCCGTGATTCCATGGTTCTCATTCAAACCACGTTCATGGTTTGCAGCACCATCCTCTCCAAGCTCAGGAGACCCACGTGGAGAAGCCGAGCTTGCAGCCCTCAGCTGCTTTGAATTTCACATCTGCACATGAAAATGAACCCCCAATTCCTTTTGCTGCCTGGAGCAGCTCAGATTTTAAGGGGAAAAGGAAGCCTCGAATGAAAACTCCTCCCCAAAAACTCACGGGTACATGGAGGGTTTGCAGCACACGGAGCAAACACAGCCTGAGCCCCATGGAAACCCCATCCCAGATTAATCAATCCCTGCCACAAGCAGCCAAGGAAGACATTAAGTCTTCAGGCTGCTGGGGAATTGCCGGAAGCCGGGAATGCTGGCACCAGCTCCAAAGACTAATTGGTAACGACAGCAAAATTTGATGCTATCCTTGCAAATTCTCCCCGTCAGCCCTGATGGGATTTAGGGATTACTGAAGCACAGAGGACAAGCTCCCTCTGCCGAGGCCATGGATGCTGGGATGTGGAGGGCAGGGTGCCCCACAATAAAAGGGATACGGCTTTTCCATCTCCAACTCCATCCATCCTGTCACAGGTGTCTTTCCTATGGCAGGGCTGAGCTGGGACAGAAAAATTGGATCACAGGATTAATCTGGATATATTGAGGCTATTTGACAGGTAAAATATTGTCCCCACTTGGTTTTGGGGAAAAATCCAAATCTTTTGCATTTCCATCTTCCCTTGGATTATAGTTCTATAATTTGCAGCCAGGTGTGGGTTTGTAACTGCAGAGCCAGCTGCTGGAAAACTTGAAATCCAAACCGCTCTGGTGGAAAAAATTCCTTGCATGGAAAAAGTCCATGAGAAGCCTCAGCCCTCACCTGCACGGCCTGTGAACCTCACAGGACCCTCCTGTTCTCCTGAAAGATGCCAAAATGCTTCCTGCTTCAGAGAACTCCCACTGATGGAAAATTCAGCCTCTGTCAAGCAACAGCACAAAACAATTTGAATCCGGAGTGGTGATGGGAAGAAAAGGGAGTTTTAGGAGCAGAAAGGCCAGGCAGGAGGGAGGATTCAGTTAGGAGAGAAGCTTGGCACAGCTGCCACCTCTGTCTTCAGCCTTGGGGTTGGGCACCCACCTCTTTACCTGGCCCCCACATTCCAGAGGCTTCAGGGTTCCAGCAGGGAACATCGAGGAGAGCATTCCCCACTCCCAAGCAGCCTCTTACAGAGCAGTGGGAAAAGCTTTAAACAGCCCCGAGGAGGTGGTTTAGAGATTAATTTCAACCCATGGCCTTGATTTCTTGCCTCCCCAGTTGCCTGGACCAAGCCGGTTGATAAATTTGGGGTGTTCAGGCTGTCTGACCTTACGCAGCCAAGGCACATCGCTGCTCCTCCTGCGTCATCTCCCCCAGTGCCCCCTGCTTTTCTCTCCCACAACCCTGCGAATGCCTTTCCTTGTTTTCCAGAGCCTCCTCATTGTTCCTGGCAGGATGGGCAGAGCACAGGGCGCACAATGCGGTACCCTCTGCTCAGGATGTACGTTGGTCATCCCAGGGCAGGAAAATGCTTACGGAGGGGCTTCCTCAGCAGGCTGCCTCCTCACTCTCCCTCCCCCTTCCCAGCAGATTCTCAGGATGATCCCAGTGGTCTGATTACCAGCCACCCCTCACAGGAACTCCCTGCAGGTGACCAAAATGTTCATCATCCGTGGAAGATCCCATGAATATTCAAAGTCCACCACAGGTAAATAAATGCACCTCTCTCCCAAAAACTGCATCCCACGCGGGGCTGGAAGAGCAATCCAGAGGGTTGTGTCCATTGTGTCCATCCCATCTGATGGCAGCAGCCTCCATCCTCGCCGACGTCATGTGGGCAGTAAATGAGTCCTGGAGTCCTTTCATCCCCTGCCAGCCTTTGTCCTTGGCACACATGAAACTCCTGGGCATCCTGAGCGCGGGGCCAGGGCTGGTGTCCATCTGCTCAGCAGCCCGTGGAACAAAGACTTCTGCGGGTGTGCAGCCCATGCTGAGCTCTGCAAATGACATTAATTAGCCTATAATTAGTTCTTAGCCCCTCATGGCTCAGGATAGTGTGTCCACGTCAGTCCCGTATCGTGGACATCCTCCCTGGGGGCTTGTACAACATGAGGAATTCACCCTGACATCACTGCTCCTCATAAATCCCAGATCTGAGGCGGCTTTTTCCATCTCTCAGGCTTGAGTTCGCTTCCTGTAGTGGCTCGTGGTAAATCGGGGATTGGGGATTTGGGTGGCAATCCCAGACACCAGGGATGAAAATTCAGGGTAAAATACAGGCTGGGTTTTCCTGGGACAGTCAAATTTGCTTTAGAGTGAAAAACCTCATCAATAATTCTCTCTCAGTGGAAGTCACGTCAGCCCTGCCAAAGGCCAGAAACATCTACATGGACGGGACACAGCTCACTTAGAATCAAAGACACCCAGGATCATTTAGATTGGAAAACAGCTCCAAAACCATCAAGTCCAACCTATGATCAATCCCCACCTTGCCATGCCCAGTCACTTCTTGGACCCCTCCAGGGATGGGCACTCACCACCTCCCCAAGCAGCCCATTCCAATGTTTAATCCCCCTTTCTGGGAAGGAATTCCTCCTGATGTCCATCCTGGCCCTCTTTAGCAGTGAGCAGTGCTGATGTGTGGATTTCAGGATCATGCGGAGCTGCAAGCTCTGACACTGAAGCTGTCCCAGAGACCCCAAAAATGCAGTGTTGGCCCCACCACAGACTTGCTTCACACCTTCACTGCTCTCTTCATTGATCCAGAGGGAATTTCCAGGGGAGGACTCGTTTCTGTCTCAGGACACGTCCTCCTTCCCCCAAGCATCAATCTCTAGTTCACACCTCGCCTCACCTTCACCTCACCATCACTGCTGCAGTTGGTGGATGTCCTGTGGGAAGCCCAGGAGATGATCAAGGTTTGATCCCTGTTTGGGATGACTTTTGGAACAATGTGATCTTTAAGGTCCCTTCCATGATTCTCTGCAAGGACCGGGGATTTCTCACTGGCTTAATAATTTCACTGTGTCTTTCCAGAGGCTCAGCATCCAAGACCTTCCTTCAATTCATGTGCAATCACAGACCAGATGACCTACAGAGGTGATGGCTCAGCAAAACATCTGAGTCTGCCCCCACCAGTGGGAAAGAATCAGTTAAAAATACCAGAGTAGTTTGAATCCCTTTTCCTCTGAGGCTTGAATGAGCCTGAGGGAGGAAAGTGCTCCTCAGGGCCCTGACATCTGAATGTGCTGCTAAGGAAGAGGTGTGTATCACATACACAATAATTCACTCGGGTTTGAAGGCTCCAAGTGGCCTGTGAATGACAATTTGCTCACAGAGGCCATAAATACACGACATGATTTATTGGGCTTTGGTTAACATGGGAAACAACCCAAGAAAGGGATTTTGGAATCGTGGCTTTGCGTTATTTAATGTGCGTTCTGTCCAACCCAGGAGCCTGAGGAGCAGGAGGGTTTGGGGAGGGGTGATCACTTGACCCAGCAGTGAAAAACAAGGTTTTGAGTGCAATTAACAGCTCAGTTTGCTGTCCGTGGTTACTCTTACTTATTGATTAATTGGGTGCAACTGCCTGGTGGAGTTCCCAGATTTTGGGGAGGAAGAGATGTTGGAGAGATGGGAAAAAAGAACAGAGACAGAGATTCATGATCTCACAGCCTAAAGGAACCTGGAGGAGCCTTGATTTGCAGGACACTGCAGGATCCAGCAGACACAATCATGGGAAGATGCACCCATGGAAGTCACTGGCCAGCAGTTTCCAAGATGTTCCTCAGGTTTCCCACATAAAATTGCATTGAAAGCAGAAAATATCCACTCAGAGGAAATATTTCACCACAACAGTTGATGGAAACCTCTTAGTCAGGTCCAAAATCCAGGGCAGATTTTCCAGTGATGTCCATGGACCAGTTTGGCTGGAGAAAACTTCTCCACATCTCCAGAGTGGAAACTCACCAGGTAACTCCTGGTTTTCACCCCAGCCTTTTCCACCCCAGCTAAACCCAAACAGTTTGACTGCAAAACCACCAAAAAAGTTGTTGTTTGTCCATTTAACCAAAATCCCTTCACTGCACCATGACTTTGCACACGTGGGGTGGAAAGAGGACACAGCAAAGAGGCTTTTCTGGAAGTTTCCCAGGATTTTTATACCACTGATAAGAGATGAAACACATGGACATCCTTTGTGGTGTCCCAGAAAGGGGCTGGAGCTCCTGGGTCTTGGCTAAGCAGAGGAAGACAAGAGCTTTGCGGGGATCTCATCCAAGGCTTTTTATCCTAAAGCAAAACAAGAATATTCTCTGGAAGCTTCAAAGGCTTTTGCAAAGAGGAATAAAATTTTCCAGCTTGGGTTTGCTTGGAGTGAAATCTGTGTCCTCATGCCGCGGGTGAGGGGCAAGGGTTAGGAGGGAAAAGTGCTTGGCTCTGGAGGAAAAAAGCCTCAGGCAAAGGGGAAATCAATGGTTACCCACAGAAATAATTTTTAAAAATCCAAAAGGAAGTTTCAGACCCCTCCTCATGACTGGTGCAGCGTTATTTGCCAGAAATTATTCAAAATTACTCTTCTGGCACATGCTGCTCTTCCCCACCTCTGGAATTCCCATGCATCCGGCTCCTCTGAGCATCCACGGTCCTGGAACCCCCAGCGCCCACCTTGCTCCTGCCTCCAGAACCAAAATAACCCAGGAAAAATCCCTCTCTGGCAGCTCCATAAGGAGAAAAACAGGGCACCCTTGTTTTCAGTATCTATTCAGCAGCTTAAAAGAGCAGGAAATTTGGGCCATTTGCTTTATCCATTGTATCTTCTGTTATTCATCAATTTTGGAAAACAGCCTCTAAAATTGTTTCCGGCTCCCCTTTCCCATGTAAATCACTCCAAGGTTTTGTGTTTTTGTCTACAAAAAAAAAAAAAAAGGCGAAAAAAAAGAGCAAAAATAGCCAAACATTCTGTTGTTCGCAGCAATATTTTTTTTTTCACTTCATTCCAATTTAGCAACTCCGTGGAGCTCCCCTTTCCCTAAAAGCCTGGAAACAGAGGAAGCAGTTCCTGCCTGCGGCTGCACGCAACCAGCACATGCCACAGCTGAATGTTGTTTTCCTGTCCCCTTTTAGTGCCCCGTCAGCTCCCTGCAGCATCCGAGGGGGCATCGGTCAGCCCAGGGAATATCCCCCCTCCTGGAGGCTTTTCTGAGTGCTGACTCTGCTCCAGCCCCCGGGATGATGGAAAAGGTTTTTTGCAGCCAGGGTGTGATGCTGCACTTTGGCAGTTCAAGGTAGGTATTGCAATGCTCGGGTTTGGAGAGAAAATGTGGATTTTTAAAATATTTTTTTCACGGGTAGAAGAACATTTCTAGGTTCGGGAGGAGATGTGCAAAGGCAAATAAAAATGGGATGTGACCATAACCACTGCTGGTGCACGAGACACACACGAGACCCGCCTTGGATTCTTCCTGAGGGAAGAGCCAGGGCCAGCATGAACCAGGTTTAACAGGGAATCTCTTTGTTTTTCCACCAGCTGATCCCAGACTGGATCAACACATGGATATTTCAGCAGATACTTCACTTGTTTCCCTTGAAGACCCAATTTCAAGACTTATCTAAAAATATTAAAATACATTTATTTTTTGTTTTTAAGCTTTGTTTAAATTAGATATTGGGAAGGAATACTTGGCTGTGAGGGTGGCGAGGCCCTGGCACAGGGTGCCCAGAGAAGCTGTGGTTGCCCCTGGATCCCTGGAAGTGTCCAAGGCCAGGCTGGACGGGGCTTGGAGCACCCTGGGACAGTGGAAGGTGTCCCTGCCATGGCAGGGAGTGGGACTGGATGGGCTTTAAGATCCCTTTCGATCCAAACCATTCCATTATTTTATGATTTAGCTGCACCCATTTCCCTTACCAAGGTGCAAGAAGATCCCCTATGCATCCGTGAGGAGCCTGGACCTCCTCTAACCTTTCCCAGAAGGATCAGAAGGAAGCTGGAATGATCTCAGGATGTGCAGTCAGACCAGCCAGTTTCCACTGGGTTCACACACACACAGAGAAGGGGAAAAAAAAAAAATTTAAAAATCAAAGCAAAAATAAATATTCACCCTGCAACTTTTGCTTCTGGAAATCCCCTGTTTGGCCCGGAGTGAGTCAGCCCAATTGTTGACCTTGGAATTATGATGGGAATGCTGTGTGACATAAAAGGAGTGCGGAGCAGCCCAGCCGCAGCGTGGAGCGCTGGGATGAGCCAGGAGCTGATGAGCTCACAGGTCCGACCATGCTGCAAAGGCAGCGTTGGTGGGGGAAGAGAGGACTTCTGTCTTCCAGCAGAAAGGTAAATCCAAGGAAAACAGCTCCTCAGTGGCTGCACCCTGCATGGAAACAGCCCGTCAAACCCAGCATCCGCAGGGATGGGTAAGAAACAGGTTGCCTGAAGAGTTTGGGAGAGTATTTCCATTTTAATCAGAGTTTTTCCAGGTTTTGAGGAAGCTCATCCGATGCCTCATGCCTCAAAGCAAACAGAGAAAGAAAATCCAGTTAAATGTATTTTGGCCAGGAAAAGTTCCTCAGTAAAATATCCTGGCAAAGCCGAGCTCATTTTTGGACCCACCTAAGGCGAGGTGGATTAATGTCATTAATTAATTAATTGGTATCAGAGTTGTTGCCACTCTGAGAAGATAAACAGGGAAGGAAGGTGGACTTTAGTCGCTGTCAGGAGAGAAAGGTCAGATCCCGAAAGCTCATCCCACACTGGGAATCCAGTTATGGAAATTCAGGCTGCTCAGGCACACGTTTGTCCAGGTTTGGAATCCTTTGCCAGGCACTGACCTGTGGATGGCAGGTTATCCTTCCTCCCTCTTAGTCTGAAAAATCTCCTCTTTTCCTGGAACAAGCAAAAATTAGGAGGAAATTCCATTGACTTTTTTCCTTAAGCAATCTCTTTGGTTGCCAAGGGGAAAATCCAAACGGTACATCCAAGTCAAACCTTGGGAAGTTTTATTTTGGATGCAGCCTAGAAGTTACCACTGTCCCTTCTGATGTCCAGCAGCTCTCAAAGCATGGTGGAACATGACTTTTTACTGGAAAATCCCACTGATTGCAGCGATGCTGGAATAAGGCAGCAAGTACCAGCAGGGCTGAGAGAACTGGGATCGTTCAGCCTGGGGAGGAGAAGGCATTGGGGAGACCTCGGAGCCCCTTCCAGTGCTTAAAGGGGCTCCAAAATTGCTGGAGAGGCACTTTGGAAAAAGGCCTGGAGAGACAGGACAAGGAGGAGTGGCTTCCCACTGACACAGGGCAGGGTTAGATGGGATATTGAGAAGGAATGTGGATATTGGGAGCAAGATGAACTTTAAGATCTCTTCCAACCCAAACAATTCCATGATTCCGTGATTAAGGGGCTGAAGCCAGACTCCAGCTGAGGAGCGGATATCGGCACCTTTCCCGCAGCAGTTTTTACTCACCTCCCGCTTTCCCGGGAAAGCAGAGGTGGGCTGCATACCTTGGAATGATACAGGCAAAAAAGGAGTCCCCATAACCTCACCCTGACCTCAGCAACGGTGTCTCACTTCCACCTTCTCCTGAAGGATCTGTGCCTGTTGCAATTGGCCTCCTGGTGTGTCCCGAGCCTCCTCCTCTCCAAGCCCGTCCTCCTTGGGAGCAGGAGCAGGAGATAAGTGCTTAATGAGCGAGCAGAGCACATAGTTTCCCTGCAAGAAGCATCTCCGCGGGTTCCTGCCAGATTCCGAGCCTCTCCCCCGTGCAGACCGCCCTGGGAGTCAGGAATTATCGAGGAATTTCAGAGACTTCCCACCACGGCACCAGACAGGGAACCCGCAGCCACTCCTCTCCCAAATGCAAGTTTGGGATGACGGTTTTGAGGGGGGGGAAAAGCCCTGGGAGTTCCACTGGAGCTTGGGAACACACAGAAAAAGGGATCCCTGGAGTTTAGGGAGCTGGGCTCGTTAATGCTCCGAGCAGAGGAAGGCTTGGCCTCTGTTTCTTAGGTCACAGTGACAGCAGAGGAAGTCTGGCAGGGCCACGCTGTGGGATGGAGATTGCTCTCCAGGGTGACTCCAAAAGGCAATAAAAAAGAAGACAATAAGGAGAGAGATAATAAAAACCCTCCAGCTTTTGATTTTCTCCCGGCAATGCCAGGCTTTTCAGGAAGGCCTAATGTTTGCCTACAGATTTACTGGCCCCCAGGCGCAGGGGGCAAAGGGACAGAGGTGACGTTACTTGGCAGATCCAGACAAGGTTTTGCCATCGAGCTGAGCAAAAATAGGTGGCTGGATAAAATGGGGTCAGAATTATCTTTTCCCTGAACAGCCCTGAAAAAGGACCAGGACCTTAAATCAGAATTATTCCTCTGAAGGAAGCTTTTTCTGCCTATAACAAACACCAGCTTGTTCTGCCAGGAATAGGAAAGGCCCTGGACAAACAATGTCACGACCTCAGGGCACGCAGTTGGAGAGTCCCCAGGAGTCCTTGGGATGATAAAAGCTGATGTTGGCTACTCCAGGGGCTAAGAGCAGCTCCGGTTGTTCTTCTTGGACTCCACCACAGCAGAGCTTCCAGTCCTTGGTGCAGCCACCACGCAGAGCTCAGCTCAGTCCCACGAGCTCACCCTGAGCACACAAAGGGGGTAAAAAGCCCAGATCCCAGAGAGATCTGTCAACCCAGAGCCTTGAGGACCATCTCTCCGTGGAGGGCTTGGCTGGTCCCATGAGGATCTCATCAGGGATGAGTCAGGATAGTGGAACGTGATTTTCAGCCATCCATTAAACCCCCTCTCGAACTGGGCACCGCGTCTGGAAGCCGTGAGGGAGGGTGAGAGGGTGGAGTCAAACCTGGGCACAATGAATTCCTCTCACCTTTCCAAGCCCTGGCTGTCCAAACCTGGGCGCTGGACATTCCCAAGGGATGCTCCTGGAGGAGAACCAAGCTTGTGGCTCAAACCCTTTGCTGATGATGCTCCAAGGACAGCAAAGGGAAGGGATGGGCTGGGGAATGGGATGTGGAAAGAGCAAAAAACATTTTCTGAGAGGAGCTTGGAGTTTTGTTTTCACACTTCACTTTCTCTTCTTTTTTCCCCTTGGAACAAGAACACCTAAAGAGATATTTTTGGAACAATTGGAATGTTTTCTTCCAGGGCAATTGAAATATTCTGCTGCTGTTAAAGAATTATGGAATTACACGAACATCAATATGAAAGGAGAAGGCTCAGCTTGGTTTATTTTATATTCTTCTCTTGATATAATTTGGTGAAACGAAGGCACTTCCTGAGAAGGATTTGATTGCAGCAGAGACATTTCCTATGGAAAGCTGCTCAGCCTGGCTAAGGGATCATGGAATTACATGGATATCATGGCTGGTGGTGAAAACACAGCACATGGAGCATCCAAAATGTTCCTTACTGACTGCCCTGGGGGAAACCTCTCCGTTAGCTAAAAATCAAACATTTATCCTCATTAAGGTGACATAATTCTTAGTTTTATTCCCTTTTATTGTTTTTTGGGGGGTTTTACTTGGGGTTTTTTTGTCAATCCTCCCCAACCAATGACTCTCTACCCCAAAAGCCAAAACCCTTCTCCATCTTTCTTGCAGATGAGACACCTTGACCACGTTTTGGATGTCCCCCGGTGAGGCAACTCCGCCGTGCCAGAAGTCGATCACACAGTTAATAAACTGTGCCAGAAATGCCTGGATATCGGGAAAATCCTTAAAAACACCCAAGCCAAACTAAAAATCCACGCCTTTTAGCTATGGATGCGTGGAAAAACACATTAATCTTGCAGAACACGGCCAGCAGACAGGAGCCAAAAGGTTGCCACCGGGGTGTGGTGGAGGGGAGACATTTCCATGCTATTGCTCAGCAGGTCACAGCAACAGGATGCTGATAACATCCTGCAAACTTCCTCCCTCAGCTGGCCTGGAAAAAAATCCTGAAAATGAAGGCCCCGAGGCACATCAGGAGCAGCCAACCATTCACAAATCCACCTTCTGGGAATGTTGCGTTCCAGGGCAGGCCAGGGATGCGCCCGCTTTTCTCTGGCTGTAAAGGAGGCAACTGGAAAGGAAGGGAAATAGGGAAAACAAGGAAAACAAGGAAAACAGGGAAAACAGGGCAGAGCTCCACGGCCAGCAGGACTTTGAGGTGATGGCTCAGGGATCACGGTGCTGGCACAGCTGCTCCTTTTATTGTTGCAGATGGATTTTAAATGGAGCAGCCCTGGGAAAGAGGTTTTTTTAATAGCTGGGTTTACACTTTTTCCTTGTCCTTTAGCATTCAAAGAGGTTCGGAGTTGCGCTCTCAATGGCACAGAGATAAATCCAGAGAAAGGCAAAGCAATAGGAGAGGATTTCCTCAAAAGGCAGGGAGAGCAGGAGATTCCCACCGCATCCAACACCTTTAAAATCCATAAAATTAATTCAATTCAAGCTTTGACAAGGGATGAGCAGGATTTCTGCAGTGCAGTCGGGCTCGTGGCAGGGGGCGGAGAGAAGAAAATTGTTTTCCCAGAGCACTGAGGGATTTTTTTTCTCCTTTCGCAAACGAAAACACAAAGAGAGGCTCAAAAAGAGAAGTGAAACCTGCCTGCAAAGAAAAATGGCTGAGAATAAAAATCTAAAAAAAAAATTCTAAATATATCCTGGTTTGAGCAAAATAATTTCCTCCAGCAAGGTCACGAAATTCCAATTCGCTCCAGTCATGACACTCCCTTGGTTCTCAGGGGGGATGGGACAGGGATCTCTTTGAGATGCCGGGGGCATTCCCAGACCCCAATGAAGGGGATTTTGCCTCCGAACGAGACTCAGTTCCCCCAAATCCCGCACAAACCATTTCCAACCATTTTTTCTCTGTATTTAACTCTCACCCCCCAAAAAGGGAGACGTTCTTGACACGGCCTGGAGGGGGGAGGAGGAAGATGTGGGACAGCGCTGGTGAGGGGATTTCTTCTGTTCAGAGCAGTGTCACCAGTGCTGGGCTGCTGGTTACACCACAAACCTGAGCTGTGGGGACACCGAACCCCACAACCAGAAGGAAAATGAAGTCCTACCCCCCACTTCCTCAATTCGCTTGAAGTGGATGAAAATCATGGAATTGTGGAAGGGTTTGGGTTGGAGGGGACCTTGAAGCTCATCCAGCTCCGTCCCATGCCATGGGCAGGGACACCTTCCACTGTCCCAGGCTGCTCCAAGCCCCATCCAACCTGGCCTTGGGCACTGCCAGGGATCCAGGGGCAGCCACAGCTTCTCTGGGCACCCTGTGCCAGGGCCTGCCCACGCTCACAGGGAAGAATTCCTTCCCAATATCCCATCTAAACTCGGTTTGAAGCCATTCCCACTCTCTTGCATAGCAATGCAGGACCCCATCCCCCTAATGCACCAACTTCGGGTCTCTGCCGCTGAACTTCGAGCCCCAGGAATGTGATTGTTCCCAAAAAGGGGAACAGCTGGGGACAGTGTCCCAGTCGTTATCTCCCACCCTAATTAACACCTTTGAGCGGCCGCCAGCCGCGGGCTGGGAAGTCAACTTTGCTCTGAAGTCCATTCCTCGCGCCAGAGGGAGCTTGTCAGCCCCTGCCTCCCGTCCCTGCTGCCCTTATCTCCCCCCGGAGCTTTCCTGTTTACATTTCCCATTAGATTCCTGCAATTAATGCACTGACAGCACAGCCCGGCTGGGATTGGTGCTGGCTGCCGCTCGGCACAGCCGGGATGAGCCCCGGCTCCTGCAGCCCCCACACCTGGAGATGCCCCCAGAAATTTGGGGTGACACGCCCCTAAGGAGGCTGATCATGGATTTGCCTAAGGTTTGCTTCCAGTGGGAAGGAAGCAGCAGCCCAAAATGCTGCTGGGACGCAGAGGGATCTGCCTTAGGATGGATGCAAATATTTCCAAAAGGAAAAGTGCAGTTTTGGCTGCACATCCCAAAATCAGTCCCAGGACTGAAGGCAGCCTTGGCACAAGGCGGGAGCAGCCTGGGACAAGGCAGTGGGCACTGTAAAACCTGGCACAGGGAGACTCCCTGATCCTTTAATCCCTCAGGAGCTGCAGTCAATGCCCAGCATGCACGTATTTGCACCCCTGCGTGGCACAATGCTGCTTTTCCCAGAAAATGCCCAAATCCTCCCTGTTTCTCCCCATTTTTCCTCATTTCAACCCGCAGCAAATAGAAAAGTTCAGGCACTCAGGCACAACTGCTGGTGTCTGTCCAGTCCCAGGGTAGGGAGGATGGAGGAGTATTAAAAATACAGCTTTTACACATTTTCTTCCATTCCTACTCCCCAAAGGACCCCTAATTTCCAACAAAATGGGCCACAGGCATTCTCAGCTCTTGATCTAGGAGCGGGTCAGGCTCAACGACCACCAGGCATTTTCTCAGAGAGCAGAGAAAAGAGAAACCTGCCCAGATTTCCTTGTAGCCACCAGAAGACCCCATCGCTCCATCCCAGCGTTTAGATCCCACTAACATCCAATGCCGTTCCTTCTGACGCCAGTGGGGGGAAAGCAGAGCCATAAACCCCATCCCTCCCCCTCAATTGGAGGCCAGCCCCGTGCAGATCCCTATCTGAATCAAAGTCCCCAGCTGCTGGATGTGTGGCAGGGAGCCTTTGGTGGAAACAGCCCCCTTGCTGCTTTATGGCATCCCGGGGAGCTGTGGCTGTCGCCTTTCCAGACCTCTGGAATCCCGGGGGATTTAGGGAGCTGCCGAACAGCTGCGCCCGCCCTCATCCACATGTAGGTAGCAGGGTGATAGGTGCCATATAAAAGAGCAGGGTGGGGGCAGATACGGATCTTCAAGGAGGGAGGAAATTTGGAGGGAGGGCGAAGTACAACGAGAAAAAAAAGAGAGGGGGGAAAAAAAGGAAAAAGAAAAAAAAAAAGAAGCTTTGAAATCAAAGCCCTGGTTGATCCCACCAAGGGGCTGGGGAGATGAGAAGGGAAAGGTGTGTTGGGAAGGGAAAGCCACCCCTGGGATGTGGATGTGGTTGTTATCAACACCTTTTTGAGGTGCACACACACAAATCACATCAGGCCCAGCAGAGACAGAGGTGCCTGTGCTGGTGACTTCCAAGCAGGTTTCCTTTAGGAAAATCCATTTGGCTCCAGTGCCTGGGAGCTCTTCTGCTTAACTGATAACACCAAAATATCAATATTCAACATTTATCAATATGTGGCAGAAGCACAACAGAAATAAGCCCAAATCTGGAGCAAGGGGTAGAGCGTTTTATGCTTCAAAATCCAGAAAACAGCGAAACTGCCCTCAGGGTTTGGCCCACAATATTGACTTTTCTACTGCCTGAAATTACAGACATATCCCTGCACCATTACTTCCCTCCAGCCCCCATTTTTCTAGCACGTTCAGCTCATTTCTTTTTTCCCTTCCATGCAGTAAATCCTGCTCATCCTCTGAGTGTGATCAGCCTCTGCTTGTGTTCCCACATTTCTTGCCCGTGGCTGATCCCTCACCCGGGGGCTCCTTTCCAGCTGCCAGGCTCGTCCCTGCCATCAACCCGAAAAGAACCTTTTGCTCTTGAAACCCCTTCAGCTGCCGGGGCAGAATGGCTTGGAAATGACCCATCTCTCTGCTCCTGCTTGCCACGCTTCCATGTGTTCCCCAGCTGGAAGTTCTGCCTCCAGCAGCGCTGACCCCGCTGCCGCTCCCGATCCGGATCCCCGGCATCCCGGGCTGCCCGGGGTCGCTGCTGGTGTGGGACGGGAATTAACCTTTTTGCAAGGATGAGTGAGGGAATTGCTGGTCTTGCTTCCCCTCCGACAAACCTCGCTGAGAGCTCTGCAGCAGCCTGAGCTCCTCCGGCTGGAAAAATCCTGCTCCTTGCTGCTGGGAAAATAAATATTTTTCCCTCCACCCAGCGGGGTCAAGAACCTTCAGGTCAGCCCGGAGGAGCTGAGGGTGCTCGTAGCTCGCTGCCCTGCGCGCTTCCAGCCCCAGCATTCCTCCCGCACATCCCCCCGCAGGAGCTGCTGCCGGTTTAGGATGGCATCCAAATCTTTTGGAGCCAGCGGCTGCGGCTGTGCCAGGAGCAGAGGCTCGGCGGTGACAAAGGAGAGGGCAAAGATCAGGAGCGGGCCATGCCCAGGTGCTGCCCGTGCCCTGCCCGCTGCTCCGGAGGGTGGGAAGGATCCTTTGGTGTGGGAGCTCTGGTTTTCCTGCGCTGGTTGCTAAGGGCAGCCCGGAGGAGCTGAGCTGCCGGCGAGCCCCTGAGGATGTGGGGAAATTATCCAGCTCGTTTGATGAAATCCTACCCTGGCTGGCAAAGGAAAAATCCAGCAGCACAACAAATCCTGCCCGGGGGCTCTGGGATTGCATTAAAAACACAGCAGCCACTTGACGCAAAGCGCCAGTTCGGGATAAATCCAGGCTGCTGCTTCACAGCTGCCCGCTCGTCTGAGAGCTGGCAGATCCCGTGCTGGATCGGGAATTGTTTGTGGCATTCCACCCTCCTGTCTGGGACATCACCTCTCGTCCCCGGGCAGCACCGCAGAGACATCGCTCCGTTCATCGAGCCCCCGGAGCTGTGAGGGCTTGGAATGAGATGGTCCTCAAGGACCCTTCCAACCCAAACCACGCCGGGATTCGGCAGGCACAGCGCTCAAAGCCTGTGCCCGATCCAGGACTCGCACCTGGGGCTCACTCACAGCAGCTGGATGTGTGCAGGGCAGCACCCCAGACATCCACAGCACCCAAAATGTGCTCAGCACCCTTGGAACGTGCTGGAGGGCACCCACAATGTGCACGGCACCCTCGATGCGTTCACACCAGCACCCAAAATGTGCACAGCACCCAAAATGTGCACAGCACCCTCGATGCGTTCAAACCAGCACCCAAGATGGGCACAGCACCCTTGGAACGTGCTGGAGAGCACCCAAAATGTGCACAGCACCCTTGATGCGTTCAAACCAGCACCCAAAAAGTGCACAGCACCTTTGGAACGTACTGGAGAGCACCTAAAATGTGCACAGCACTCAAAATGTGCACAGCACCCTCAATGCATTCAAACCAGCACCCAAAATGTGCACAGCACCCTCAGTGTGTTCAAACCATCACCCAAAAAGTGCACTGCTCCCGCGGAACGTGCTGGACGGCACCCAAAAAGTGCACAGCACCCCCGGAGCGTGCTGGAGAGCACCCAAAAAGTGCACAGCACCCTCGGAACATGCTGGAGAGCACCCAAGACGCGCACAGGACCCTCGAACGTGCTGGACACCACCCAAAATAGGCACGGCACCCTCGGAAGGTGCTGGAGACCACCCAAAATGTGCCCGGCACCCTCGAAAGGTGCTGGAGAGCACCCAAGACGCGCCCGGCACCCTCGGAAGGTGCTGGAGACCACCCAAAATGTGCCCGGCACCCTCGGAACGTGCTGGTCACCATCCAAAATGTGCCCGGCACCCTCGGAAGGTGCTGGAGAGCACCCAAAATGTGCCCGGCACCCTCGGAAGGTGCTGGAGAGCACCCAAAATGTGCCCGGCACCCTCGGAGGGTGCGGAAGAACACCCAAGGCGCTCGCAGCACCCCCGGCCCACGCAGCCCCCTCCAGCCCGGCGCGCAGCCCCCGGCAGCCCTGGCCCGGCGTGTTGGTGGCTCTGGCTCTCACTAGAGGGAGGCAGCCTCCAAGAGAAGCCGCCCGAGGAGCTCTCCGGGCAGCCGGAGCTTTCCCAGCCGCCTGAAGAGGGACCCGGAGCGGCCTTTGAGGGAGGGCTGCGCTCCCGTTCCTGTCTGAGGCGTTTCCCGCAGCCGAACCTCCCCGGGCTGGAGCCGCGCAGGGGCTCGTGGAGAGCTGCGCTTGGCTGGCACCTCTCTGGGGAGCTGGGCTGGCCCTGCATCCCTAAATCTGCCTGAAATCCCTAACCAGCACATCCTCAATGTGCCAGCACCGCTCACCCAGGGACCTTTCTCTGCCCGGGTTTGGATGAGTCCAGGTTCAGCAGAGTCCCGTCCCCATCCCATCTCATTTCCTTCCATTCCCTACTGAGCAGAGAAAAACCCCTGGGAATCAGTCCCGTGTGGATTAAAGCAGGAATTAAAGTGCTTTGGGACCCAGGTCAGGCCAAGCGTTGCTCACAGGTGGTTTAGACCAGCACGGAAAAGAGCAGTTCCCCTAAATTTATTATAAAGTGATTAATCTGTTACAACCAGGTAGTTAATTTTGCTAATTGCCAGCCAGAGCAAGCAGAAATGGAGCAATAGGACTGATAAATCCATGTTCCCATTGCATCGGGACTTCCTGAGGGAAAAAAGAACTGTGGAAGTGGCCTTTTAAATAAGGCAGAAAATTGAGGGGTTTGCCTCAATTCCTTCTCCAAATGGGTTTGACTTGGGATGGGTTTTAGCTGGGACATTAAAGTTTGAAAAGTTTTATAAAGAGTGTTTTTCATAGATAGGTATTATGTTGAGGCATAAAATAGATATGGATGGATATACGGAAAATCCAAAAATAAAATACAAACGTGACCATTCTCCGCAGGTTTTCAAGAACAAGGAGCAATTTTTAAAGCACAATATAATCTCTGTGTTAAGATAATTAGAAAATTACCTGCCAGGCTGGGCAACTTGTTATTCATTTAATGATTAAATGATACTCAGAGGGATAAAGAATAAAAGATTACTGAGACTTGATGCTTTTTTAAGCACTGAGCTTTGCAGCTAAATCCTGAGTGTTTCTGAGGAAAACCAGATATTTAAAAATCAATAGGGGTAGATGGTTCCACTTCCCCTCTTGCCTTAGGGAAAGAAAGAGCCCAGGGAAGGAATAAGTTAAATTTTTAAGGAAGTCTGACAAAAGGTTCGATTTTGAAACTCCAGAGTGCCTTTTCTAGGCTGATTTAGGGGAAAAAGCAGAGTTTCTGCTTTCTCATTAGCACTCAGGGGGACGTTTTTGCTGCTCAGCTGCCAGGGCAGAAACTCCTCCAGCTGAGACTCTGCAAAATCCCTCCCGAGGCAGCTTCCCTAAGGAAGGGCCCTTCGAATCTCATCTAATCCAACATCCCCGCGATTAACAGGGACATTTGCAACTCCTTCAGGTTGCTCAAAGCCCCTGTGCAACCTGACCTTGAATGTTTTTAGGGATGGGGCAGCCACCACCACTCTGGGCAATACCCACCCGAGTTTTTCCACCCTCTGGGAATAATCTTCCTCCTTCTACCTAATTATTGTTTGCAAAAAGGTGCCTGGTCCCACCAATATTCCAGGAGAGCCTGGGGCAGATATTTCCAATGGAGCAACCAGCACAGCTTTTACCTTCCCCACTGCTGCCCTGCCTTTCAACACAGAATTTACAGCAGCCCAGGCTGTTATATCGCAAAAAAAGCTGATTTTACCCCCGTTAAACCCAGCCCAAAGTGGGTGCACGGTGAGAGTTTGCCAAACCCACACAGGCTGTGTTTGTCCCCAGCTCAGCAGCGCATCCCACAGAAAGAGGAAATGGTTTGGAGGCTGCAAATCTTGTTTTTTTTTTTTTTTTTTTGCTGATGAACCGAGTGTAAATTAGATGCTGAGCAACAGGGATGGAGTTTTGCACTGGGAGAAAGTTTAGCAGTGGTCAAGCAGTTCCCACGGGTGATTTTGTGCAGGAGGGGATGAGCTGTGCTGCAGGACACGAGGTTTCGTGGAGGAAATGCTGCTGCAGTGGTGCCTTGGGGTGCCCAAACAGCTTCAGAGCCGGGCTGCTCGAAAAACCAGCACTGGGATCAGTGCTGGAATAACCAGAACTGGGATTTTTTCCCTTGGAAAGCACCAGGTGATTCCTGCAAGAAGGCAGCTGAGCAGAGGTTTTAGGTTAAGCCCTGTGCCTTGAGAGCAGGATTGAGAAAAGAATTTCTTCTTAATCCAGAGCCTTGCCAGAATCGCACCTGAGATCAGGGGATTAGAGCAGAACTGAACCTTCTGGCTCTGGACAGCCAATTCCAGCCCCCACAGAGCACCTGGGTCCTCCCAGATTTCCAGCCCTGCTCATTTGGCCAAGTTTGCTTTGGCAAAGGAGGAGGACACTGAGAAGCAGCACCCCAAAAGTGTCCCTGAGCAGCTGTCCCGGGGTTGTTCCCATTACCTGTGGGATGGAGAAGGGAAGGGAGCTCATCCCTGGGGCTGTTCCCATTACCTGTGGGATGGAGAAGGGAAGGGAGCTCATCCCTGCACTCCCCCCCATCGGCTTCCCAGCAATTTATTTATCAGCTCAGAGGCACTGCACTCCTTGCAGAGCAGCCTGACAGGATTTTCCAAGCAGGAAACCCCCAAGGAAGGGAAGAGAGCAGAGGGGACGCCCACAGCCCCATGATGGGGGGAGCATCAAGGCAAGGCGAGCAGCAATCCCCTCCCCAGCTGCCCAAGAGCAGTCACCACTTCACCAGAAGCATTTCTGGACTCCCACTTCCCTCCCTGCGGCTTCAGGATCAGGGAATTGCTGCTCCATTGCAAGTCTTAAGGAAAATCTGCCAGCAGCCATTAACTCTGATACGGCTCCCCCCGGGCTCAGGCAGCTCTAGCTCAGGAACAGCCTCCTCCAAGCATTTCCGAGGGATGCAGAGCTCATTTGACGTGAAATCCAGGGAATATGCTGCGCTACCAGCTCCAGCAGCAGCTGGAAGCAAAAAGGACCAAGCAGCTGGCTCAGCCACGGCAGCAAACACCTACAACCCTTGTAGGTCACAGCCTTGCAAGGTGCATGAGCTGCTCCAACCACTGAAGCATCAGAAAAAAAACCCAATTATAATGCTGCAGCAAGAGCATTTCCTTTCCTCTGCTCCTAATTAGCCTCATTAGCCGCAGCAAGGTGCACCGTGCTGAATTTAAGGGGTTTGTGGTTAAATAGGTGTGTGGGAGAGGTGTCTATATAAAGGTGAGCGTTGCTTGCTGCGTAAGTAATGGAAATGGGATTTTAAAAGCTGGTTTAGGGCTGGTGGTGTTGTAGGTACATGGAATAATTCCGTCTGTTGGCTATGATTTCTATAGGTAACAATACAGAAATACAAAATACACCTGCAAAAAATACCTAGGAGAGCTACAGCAGAGAGCTGTGATTGCTGAGGGCACTTTGCTGTTTCCACTCCAGGCAGAAAATTCGGGAGGGCAGAAAATGAGCCCCAGTGTGGGAGGGACCAGCTGGAAAACCATCAAAGCCCAGGTCCCTGGTGGCTGGGTGTCCTCTGGGACAGAAATTCGCAGCAGCCACAGATTTAGAAATTATGCCCAGATTTATTGTTCGGTATGACCGGAGCCGAGGAATAAACTCAGAGAAAAAGGAGATTGGACTTTTAATCTCTAGAGGTTCCTTTCAACCCTAAAATTCTGTGGTTTTTATGAAAAGGGGGCCTCAGAGATGTGAGCATAATTCCCCCGGGTGCCTGCTGGGACCTTCCCTGAGGATGGGGTCTGCCAGTCCCTGTCAAGATACGGCTCAAGGTGTCTTTTCTCAGCCCTGCCAGAGCTGCCGAGCTTCCCTGCAGCAGCAGCACTTTTAAAAAAAACCATTTTCATGTCTCTCCCAGGCAGCCAAATCCCCCTGGCTGGGAAGGAAGCGCTCCGTGCCGCGCCGCGCGTTTCGGGGTCCCTGATGGAGGACGCTCTTGATGGAGGGGTCCCTGATGGAGGAGGGGTTTTTTGGGGGGAGTTGGCAAGGCAAGGGCGGCTCGGTGCGAGCAGCCACTGGGTGGCAATCGCCATCCGGCTGCAGCGCCGAGCCCGCGCCGCCGGGACCCGCCGAGCATCCCTCCCTTCGCCCCACATGCAAATATGGGAACATCTGGCAGCGAAGACTTATAAAGATAGCCCTCAGCTAAGCAAATACAGGAACAGGGGCTCAACCGAGCTGCCATGTAGTTAAAGGGCTTTTTTTTATAATGATGCTGCTTTTTCTTTTTTTTTCAATGCTCATTTGCCTGTCGTTGTTCGCCCTGCTGCATTCGCTGGGTTTTATGGCCTGTCTGCAGGGGCTGTGGGGTGGCACGGTGGCAGTGTCACAGAACCGTGGAATTGGGTTGGAATGGACTTTAAACGCCATCAGCCCAAACTCTCTGCCACAGGCAGGGACACCTCCCGCTAGACCAGGTTGCTCCAAGCCCCATCCATACCTGTCTTCATCCTGCTGGGAAAACTGCTCCTTGTCATTTGAATGGTCAGAATCATCCTTAAAATTCCTACTTTGCTCTGCCTGGCTGTTTTGAGCAGGGTTGGGTGTCCCTTGCACCGGGCTGTGCCCAAGACTGGGCTTGCCAGCATTTTGGGGGCACCCAGGCAATAGTCAGGAGGCTGCTCTGAAATGCAGCCAAGGCATTTGTGCAATTCCTTCTCGCTCTCTGCAGGCTGGTTTGGGGTTAGGACTGAAGGACTGGGAAGGAAACCTGTGGTCTGGGAGTCTGGAGCCTGCTTAGGGCAGGAGCTGGAGCGGACTCACTGCGCTCCTGCCCAGGCTTCCCTTGCAGCCCTGGGTGAACCCCTGCGTGTCCCCGGCCTCTGTCCACAGCCGGTGCAATGGGACATCAGCACAACTCCGGCCCGGGGAGGAACTCTGAGGACAAGGGGATATCTGAAACACCCAGACTGCTTCAGCTGTACTTCCAGCCAGTTTTGTCACTTATCCTGCAGAACAAAGCGGTTTAGACCCAAACCCCTGGTGATTCAAGCCTAACTCAGCAAGAGGCAAACCACCACACAGACCATCCCTTGGGCTGGCTCTGCCCAGGTCTCCACTGCAGCTTTCGGAGCTGCTTCACCACCAGTGTTCCCCTGAACCACACTGACAGCAAACCTTCAGCCGCCACCTTCACCCCCGAACCACACTGACAACAAACCTTCACCCTCCACCTGCAGCCCTGCCTCACAGAGATGCCTTAACCAGACCTCGGACTGCGCAGCCGAGGCTGGGCTTGGAGAGCCCCGTGATGTTGGGTTGGCGGCCATGGAGGACACCCCGGAGCAGACGCTCACAGCCATCTCTTCCCCATGTCCCCAAACCACTGCCAAGCTGGAAGGAGGCGATGGGGCAGCATCACTCGGGTGCCAATGAGTAAGAGGCTGTAGTTCCCCTCTGGTTTTGTGGGGCCAAGCACCATGGTTGCGATGCTGCGATAGGTCCTGGGAGCCACCACTGCGGTCAGCACTGAAGAAATAGTGCAGCGGAGCGGGCAGAGAAATTGCAGCAGGTGGTGGAGTGAGGAGAACCAAGGACCTGCTGCCATGGGACAGCTCAAGGTACCTGGGACTGGGGCAGGAGCAGAGGAAGGGGCCTGATGGGAGAGGAGGAGGTGGGGTGGTGGTGCAGGGCCATCTCCAGGGCTGCGGCGGCTTATCCGAAATGGGGAAAAGGGGAGACTGGAGAGAAGGGTGGATACAAAGAGGAATGGGGAGGAAAGTTGAAGAAAAGGATGAACAGAGCAAGGTGAGACATCTGTGCAGTCACCTGCCAGCTGCCTCTCTGTGGGCTTGGATGGACTCGCCAAAGGAGCCAACAGTGCACTCAGTGCTGCCCGGAGCATCCAGTGAGGGGGGACCAACACCCCATTTCAGTTTAGGGAAGGAACCAGAGGCTGCCAGCCTCACTTTTTCTGGGAGGTGGTTAAAGCAAACTTCCCCCAGCATGGCAGCCAGGCTGCCTCGTTCCGCAGGTGGTTGGGTTCGCCTCTCCTGGTCACAGGTGGCCCCGCTGCCACCCTGAGCACACAAGCAAAGCACGTGTTTGTCATCACCTCAGTGACAAGAGCCCATTTCCGACTCCAAGAACAATATTAACCATAAAACCGTCTTGCTCTTACTGGATGAAGGCACGGAGTGAAGGATTTGCATGGGCGTGGCATTACCAGAAGGGGCGAACCCAACACCTTCGCTCTCCATGCTCCCGGACACAAATGCCCTAAATCAGCTGTCACATTTCTCATGCTAAGCATTAAACAGAAAAATATTTTCATGGCTTACAAGAACTTTGCTTGTCACCAACATCTGCTCCCAAAGTATGGCTGCCAAAGTTTCCAGGAAACCGTCCGAGCCTTTTTTATAATATTTATTCAGTGTTGTAACTCAGCGCTAGTGGCACGTTTTAGGAGAGTGTCTCAAGAGATTAAAAGCTCTAGTTTTAAAACCATGCAAATGATCTAGCAAGGGTTGGGTGGAAGACGTGTTCAGGCACGAAGGGACTTTGTTCTCCTGGTTTTTCAGACGTGGATCCACACATACTCAACCACAACAAACTGTTGCTTGGGCTCTCCCAGCTCAGAAGTTGACAGAGGTTGATTGCAGACCTGGTTTCTGGCCAACTGGGCCTCCAGTTCATCTCCAGATATTGCCTCAGGTAACATCAGCTGGTCAAGGCTGCAGAGATGGCTTCACAGGAGGTAGGTGCAATTGTGGGTTTCAACCAAGCTGACCGCCAGGTCCTTCCCGTTAACCTCCAGGAGATGTTATCTTAATTGGCATCAGCTGGTTGTGTCTGCAGAGAGGTTTTATGGGAACCAGGAGCTCTGTGCGGCTGTGCCCATGTGGAAGTGAGGGCCCTGCTGCAGTTTCGTGCAGGTGGAACCAAGAACAACGGGAGGCACCAACACCGAAAGTCCTGTCTTGGTTTCAATGGTGAACCACATGGTTTTGTTGTATTGTTTTTATTCTCAGGCCCAAAAATTACTCCCATCTGGTTATTTCCCCCGAAACCGTCGCGAATCGGCACTCAGCCAATTGGAGCAGGGCTCCTCACCCAAAATTCCGTTCTTCCCTTTTATGGTCATAATCTGGTCTCTCCAAAGATTAAAAAAAGGTAGGTACGGACCACGCCAAGATGTGGGCGGTTGGTTCCACATGACAGGTGGTCCCGTGATCCGCTCCTGTCAGGCCACCACACGGCCAGAAAAGAGGAAAAAACCCAGCGGGCAGAAGGTGATGACAATTTTGGGCTCCGAAAAATAGTGTCCCAACAGCCATCTGGGGTGGTGAGACACAGAGAGCTCCAGGCGGTGTGGTGTCAGCGCCCCTGACGACCCCTACTAATGAACACCCACTAATTGGGGCCTGGAAAACAGCACTGGGCATCGTGACTGGTATGGGTGTGGTTCTGGGGAGACTTTCGAGGCTTGGAACTGAGCTGGGTCCTTGTTGTCCAGCTAATATGGGAGAAGAAAGCTAACGGAGAGAGCTCGATCCAATGAGGAAAGGGTTTCCTTCTCCCAGCCACGATCATGGGAGCTGATCATGAGCTGTCACAGGAGCTGTGACAGACGCTGATTTCTGTTCATGGCTTCACACTTTGATGGCATTTCCAGCCCTCAGCCTCAAAGGCCTTGAGATGCAACACCTCAGGTCCACCTGGATCAATTCATCATCAAACCCTGACGTGAGGTTTGTCTGCAAACTCAGAGTCCTGGCTGAAGACAACAGAGGTCAAACCCCACCGCCAACTGCCAACCCAAACCTTCCCAGAACTGGAGGTGTTTGGGTCTTCAGGTGTTTTTTTGAGCTCTTCCTGGTTCCCAGCTGAGTGCTTACACATCAGTCTCTGCTCATCACATCCTGCACTCGCGAGGAGGCTGATAACCAACGAGCCACTTTCGCACTCTGACCCTGAGCAGCCTCCCTGGGGGCCTTTAGGAGCACTGGATTCTGACAGGATTTGCAATTATTGGGTCTTTTTAAGCAGGATGAGCTACCAGAAGGAGTCATGGAGGGTCAGGGACCCAAATCTTGGTCTCTGATCAGGCAACTCCACTAGATCCCCATCCACTCACCAGTACTCACCGTGCAGCTGCCTCCTCCTGCCCTTCAAAAAATGCAGAGCATTTCACAAACACAATCCCTCGTCATAATTTGTGACTCTCTTAATTCCACTCTCAGACAGAAAAAGAAACAAATTCCTGGAAGAGGCAAAGCACCCTTAGAGCAGCATTTGACTCCTATCTGAGCCAATCCTTAGTCTGAGGCAGCCCTGTAAAATAAACAGATTAACTCCCTGGAACGTGTTTATTCCCAGCACCCCAATGTATTTCCTCATACTGATCATATTTAAAACTCCTCTCCTGGCATGAGTGCACTTGAGTATTTGGTTAGAAGGCAGATTTCTCTGCCAAGCAGGAAAAAAAAGAGGTGGCATTGCTTAAAGAGGATCTAATGGAAGTCGTGCCGGGCCCGGGCTGAGTTTTTGTCACTTAAAAGCTCTCTAACCAAGGCAGGAAATTTGGTATTAATGAGCAGAAGAGCAGCTCTGAGTTTCATCAGCCCTCCTAGGGCAGCACAGCCGCCCCAAAGCTGCGGAGGAGATCTCATTTCTCTCATGTGCTGCTTCTGACAGTCCCATCATGTAAAATTAGAACATGGGAAGTTTCAGGAACAAATTCTCAAATGTGCTTCAGTTGCAAGAAGTAGAAGAAATTAATACCATGGGGAAAATTTCCTCCCGGGCTGAAACTCTTGTCTTGACAAATGAAGAGAGAAATGCTCTGCCGCGTCACGGGCGCAGAGAGTGGGGAAGGGTGGAGGAGGCCGAACATTTCATCTACTTTTAATCTCCAAAATTCTTGACTCAGGCTTTCATGGCTCTTCATACCGAGAGTGCAAATGCTCGTGCAATTCCTGCTTCGCCAGCTCCTGCTCGTTAAAGGGATGCAGCGACAGGAGAGGCAGGAACAGAAGGAGCGTTTCTGGGCAGCCGAATCAGCCCCGAGACTCGTCTGCAAAGCCTGGCTAATGTCACTGTATAAATTCATGAGCCCATTCCTCTGGGGAGCCGGGCTTTAGTGCCAAAAGATATTGCAGAATTACAGCAATCAGAAAACAATAAAGAGCTTGGGAAAACGCTGATGAGGGAAACCGGAGAAATTAGGGTAGTTAGAAAGACAAATGAGAAGGAATAAAACCCAGGTATTAAATAATTGGTGGGAGGCGGGAGGTAGATTAAGTGCTGTTTTCATGGCTTGGACTCGGAGCACAAGGAACCATTAGATGAAAGGAATAGATGGGAAATCAAACCCCCCCAAAGGGCAGCACTTGCACTCGGCAGAGGTAATTAGAGCGGGGAGTTCAGGCTGAAGCCACCATCTGAAGAGGTTCACGTGAGCAATGAGAATTCCATGTGCTCTGCCATTAACAGCAACAAAAGCAGCTCTGAAAGGGCTTTCAGAAACCCAGCCTGGCCCCCGCCTCTCTCGCTCTTTTCCTTTCAACATCTGCAGGGAAGCAGCTGCTGGACCACAAGACTGAAGCAAGAGCCTGATGAAGTCTTGACATTGGCCAAGAGAGACCTCAAGCACACCAGGGACTGCTGACGCCCACGGGAGTCTTCCCCCACAGCCTTGACCCACTCTGTCCTGGAGATATTTCAGATCAACCCCATTATTCGTCCCCATGGATGACCTTAACTCAGCAGATTTCTGGGAATCCAGCGCTGCGACAGCTCATTAATGTTTAACTCCAGATTGGGGGGTTGCTGCTATCGGAGTGTGGGGGAGGCAATATTCGCCTGAGCCCTGATAAGAGATAGCACATCCTACTCTAGGAGTTAAATAATCAGGGATGAAATAATCAGGGGTTAAATAACACGCTGGAGCTGATGGAGTTTATGGCCTGTTTTGCTCACTCTTTGTCCTGTATTGATATAATCCTATAAACCAAACCATATTCAAGAAGAAAAGTGAGAGTCCTTTAATGCAGCAGTGGTTTAACAGGACCAGAGGGAAGCACAGGTGGTTATTCACCCTCTCAGGATGAGTTGTACAATACTTGTTAATTCATTTTTCCCTGTAAATCTCCAGCTCCTGGAGTCCTGTCATTACATGAGAATATCACTCTTCCTTTTTTTGAAAAACAAGAACTGCCAGGGCTCTCTGAATCGAGGGACAAGACACAAATGGGTATTTTTCGCAAAGATTGTGCCTTTTAACCCAATTTTTCTGGCTTCTCTCGGGGCTGGCTTGTGGCACTCTGGAACATCTTGATTTTTTTGCGTAATTCCTGACCTTGGCAAAAGCACAGCGAGATGGTGGCCAGCAAGATAAAATAACTGCGGTGATTAATGCTGCCTCTTTAATTCTGCCAAACTTTATAAACAGCTTGACCTCAGAAGACAAGAGGTTGAAAGTGAAAATAAAAGCCCGGACAAAGGTCACTTATTCCATGCTGGGAGGGGCAGAATTCACTTGGCTTTCACAAATAGTCTCCCAGAAGTTTTATGAATGACTTGTCAGCTTTCTTGCCCCCAGCAGCTGGGGACAGTCCAGACCCAGCACTCAGGGATCCCCAAGTGGGAAGGACAGGTCAGGGGCAGCCCCATCCTTGCACCACAGGTTGAAAATGTGATTTCCTCTCCATTTCATTGCAAAACTTCCAGGTGAACAAGCATTTCTAAGGGAAGAAGGGAATGGCTGCAATCTCTGCATTTCCAGCCTCTCTACCTCTCCAAACATCAGGAGGTGACATTTGAAGGAGAGCAACCCAAACACTGAGGACCTTGACATTCAAAGCTGCATTGCAGATGTCCTTCTCTAAACAGTATTTTTAGTTCAGGAGCAGTGGCTCCATCTGTTTCTTCCTCCTTTCCTATAAGTTAAATAAAACCAAAATTCCTGGAATCTCAGCCCCTCATTCCTTTAAGTGAGCTACGGTTTTTAAATCCCATCACGGTTTGAGTTTTTCTCCTTCTGCTCCCATCCGTTTGCATCAATACTAAAGGCCAATTTTCCACAAGTACTTGGAATTTAGGATTTCATTTTCTCCTCTGTTGTTCCCCTCTCTCCAATCAGCAAAATATTTTCCTTTAGATGAGGAGAAAATGTCACAACGCTCAGGGCTTCTATCACATCCCAGGGGCCAAAGGACACCTGAAACAAGGTTTTCTACACGGAGTGCCACTTTTTCTTAGCTCATAACCCCTGGCATAAAATCACAAACACCCGTAGATGATATCTCAGCATCTGCCCCATCTCCTGGAAGTGCCACCAGGTCTGCCTTGGAGATCGGCATTTTGTGGGATGGGCCTGGTCTGGAGTGGGGCCTCCTCGTAAGTTTTGCCTTCATCTTCTGTGGGGTTTTTTCTGCTCTTTGGAAGGTTTCAGGCAGAAACGGTGTTTCCCCAAGCCAAAAATGGGCTTTAAAATGTGTAATTATCTTACTGCAGGGTGCCTGCAGAGAGCTGCTGTGAAAGCCATGGTGCACCAGGGAGACATCCTACCCTCGACAGGTTTGGGTCAGCAAGTGAAAACACCAATAAATCCAAGGAAAAAGGAAATACTGATGGGAATGGGAGCCCAAAAACACTCATTCCCCGTGGTGTAGCTGTGCATAGTGAGTGGCTGTCCAGCAAGATGCTGGAAATCTGTTTGAATTGAATTTTTTGAGGTGCATGAGCATCCTTCGATAGGAACCACAGCCACTCCTTACAATTCCTATCCCGAGTGCTCTTTAGTGGCATTAGTTTGAATTGAATTTTTTGAGGTGCGTGAGCATCCTTCGATAGGAAACACAGCCACTCCTTACAATTCCTATCCCCAGTGCTCTTTAGTGGCATTTGTTTGAATTGAATTTTTTGGTGGTGCATTGCATNCAATTCCTATCCCCAGTGCTCTTTAGTGGCATTTGTTTGAATTGAATTTTTTGGTGGTGCATGAGCATCCTTTGCCAGAAAACACAGCCACTGCTTACAATTCCTATCCCTGGTGCTCTTTAGCGGCATTTGTTTGAATTGCATTTTTGGGGGGTGCATGAGCATCCCTCGGTAGGAAACACAGGCACTCCTTACAATTCCTACCCCTGGTGCTCTTTAGCGGCATTTGTTTGAATTGCATTTTTGGGGGGTGCATGAGCATCCCTCGGTAGGAAACACAGGCACTCCTTACAATTCCTACCCCTGGTGCTCTTTAGCGGCATTTGTTTGAATTGAATTTTTGGGGGGTGCATGAGCATCCCTTGATAGGAAACACATCCACTCCTTACAATTCCTACCCCTGGTGCTCTTTAGTGGTGTTTGATGCAGTTTCCTGCAGGTTTGCTCACCCCTTCCACGGCACCATCACCCAGGTGAAGCCCCCCAGAGCAGGCAGAGGAGCCGTTTGAGCCCTTGCAAAGGCCCTTCGGGCCTGCCTGGGGTTGTGTTTCCTTTTCTGGGAGGGCGGTGGAGGCGATGCCAAGAGCTCACAACTGGTGTTGCACAACCCCAGGCCAGCGCCGGCTCCCAACCGTCAGCGCTCCGAGGCAGCAGCGGCGGCGGGAGGGGAGGACGTGCAAAGCCGATGCCTTTTGCGGCCCCCCAGGCTCTTTTTATACTTTAGAGAAGTTGGGTTCATCCCTAAGTTCCTCTCCCACAGATTGTTCCTGTTGTTGTCGCTGCTCCGACCTCGCGGATCATGTGGCTCGGGGTGACCTGGGCGCAGCAGAGCCGGTGGCTGGGAGCTCCTGGTGCCTGCCCGTGCTGGGGACAGCGGGGACACTGGGAACAGAGGTCCCTGTGGCTCCACAGCCTCTTCACCATCTCCTCACGCTCTGTCCATACCTTTAGGGAACTCGCTCCCCCTTTAACTTCCTAAATATGAAGCCCTCTCTGTTCCTCCACCACCTACCTTGGCAGCTGTGCCAGGGAGAAACTCTGGCTCCCAGCACCCCAAAAAGCTGTGCCCAAGCAGACAGAAGGGATTTCCTTTTTGGGGAGCATTCTTTGAACACATTTGGCAGGAAGGACAGAGTCATGGTTAAAGGTGAAGCCTTCCCTCCCGGCTGCTGGGTATCTTTCAGATTTTATCTGCTGCATGTGGTTGGGTTCAAATTCCTGGCTGTCTGGGTGCAATAAACCCTTATTTATTTGTGGGATCGGGTTTGCTCGAGGATTCAGCCTGGAAACTGAGCTGCAGCCCTGCTTTGATGAACACCTGGGCACGGCCACCCCACCAAAACCACTCCTCTCGGTGCCAGGGATTGCAGGGTGGCTGCAGGAAATACCAAACTGGGGGCAGAAGGGACTCGTGGAATCATGGAATAAACCGAGTTCAAAGGGACACACAAAGATGAGCGAGCCCAGCTCCTGGCTCTGCACAGGAGATCATATCAGGTTCCTGAGAGCGTTTCCCAAACCCATGTCCCTGCTCCCAGGGAAGCAGGCAGAGCTTTAAAACCCAGGACAGTCAGAGCTTTGCTGTGAAACAGGTGATTAACAGGTGATTAAACAGGTGATTAAGCAGCCGATGAGGCAGCTCTTTGGGATGGCTCTGGGGCAGCAGTTCTGCACAGCGCTCCCTCTGGAGCTGCTGGGCTTGGATGGGCACTCAGGGGTCTTGTCCAAGGTTTCCAGTGCTGGTGGCCAGCGATGGATCTCATTCCCTTTGCCTCCCACCAACTCCCAGGAGCGCCGAGTGGATTTTAGTGCAAAAACCTATTTTTCTTGGGGAAAAAACCCAAAGAGCAGAGCAGACACTTGGCAGTGGAGCATGCACTCAGCCTCCGCAGAGGACCCAAATCCGTGCCCCACACATGTAGGTGCAAACCAGCCCATTCCAGGGAATATTTTCCATGCCAGTGACCAGTTCCTGCACTAACTGGATTGACTGGCAGCACAATTCCTGCTGGAGGGAGCAGTCGGCAAGTCAAAAGGGTGAACTTGGTTATTATATAAGAACAGGACGAACAATAATGGTGAGACTCTGACCGTGCCGTTACATTTATGGCTGGAGCACGTGGGCAAAGGGATCAAGGTGTGCAGGGAGGAGGGACAGAGCAGAGAAAGAGCTCAAACAGCTCCAAAACATGCAAAAAAACTGCAGCAATGGGTGGTGGAGGGGTTTTTTTGCCATCTCCCAGCCCCTAATCGAGCTATAGGAGGTGACGCTGGAGATCTGCTCCTGGTGTTGCAGAAGGCACCAAAAGCCCCAGGCAGGGCTGTCACTGGTGTCACAGCAGGGTTGGTAAAGCTGTGGGAATTTATGGCAGCAAAAAGAAAATCACGGAAAAGTCATGAAATCAGAAGTTTCAGGGTCTGGAGGAAGGGACATGGAGAGGGTTCCCAGCGGAACGGCCTCTCCACTGAGCCCTCGAGACTTTCCATCCTCTGAGCTGCAGAAAGCACATTCCAAAAGCCCCGTGGAGCTGCTTCCCAGGCTGCCAGAACCCTCCTTCACGGAATTTTCTCTGCTTTCTCCACATTACCCCTCAGTGACACACGTTGTGCCCATCTGGCTTTTGCAGGACCTTCCAGCAGTGAAAGAGCAGCGACGATTTGGGGAAGTGATTTTCCGCAGCCCTAAAGCTTTCTCTGGAGAGAAGAGCACCCTAAGGCAGGGCTGGATCCAGCCACAGGAGCTCTGCCCGCAGAGGGACGGAGGAGAAAAGCTTCTCCATTCCCTCTTTCCCAACTTTTGAGGGCATGGAGCCACGTTCCTGCCTTCACACTGCCTGGGATGCGCATTCCCAGCAGAGACATGAGATCCCCAGGAGAGGATTCCCCATCACCCTCTGAAGGTGCAACCCAGGGCTGGAGCTGAGGATCAGGGGGCACCACCTCCAGTAATTGGGGTTGATGCCCAATTCCAGGTTCCTCCATCACTCAGGACAGTGGAAAATCGCACCTGCTCATGTATTTATATTTTTTGTTAATTTTCTTTTCCCTCCAACGACAGCTTGTGGTTTTCCCAGTGACTCCACGCAGGCTCTCAGCAGCTCTGCCAGGCTCGTGTCAGACTCTGCTCTCAGTCAATCAGCCCTAATTAACACTGGCTCTAATGGTTCTCCGTGGCTGTGGATTCTTCCTGTTCAGACAGAATATTCCCACTGTTCACTTCCCAGGCTGTGTTGTTATTTCTAGCGAGATCTTTTCCCCCGTGAAGGGGGAAATCCAGAAGGATTTGAAGCTCCTAATTTCTGAGATTTGCTTAGAAGTCATGTTTTTCATGCTGTTCTATTTATTACAAACGGAAAACCACAATTTTTTTCCAAGCAAATACCAAGAATAAACAGCTAAAAAAGAAATCAACACCCTGAACAAGTCCCTGTGATCTCAGCTCTGTGTTTTAGCAACACTGGAATTGGGATATTTGCATTTTGTTAAGGTGTGAGGAAAGTTTGTTAGCAGCAAAAGAATTCCCAGGCTCCCCACAAGATCCTCAGTACAAACATTCCCGCTTCCAATGATCCAGAGGGTCGCTTTGGGGGTGGAACGCAGAGGAATCCACACAGAGAAATGTTTTCAGCCCCTGGAAGCGCCGAGGAAATATTCAATACACACGGAGGGAGGGGTTTGGCTGGGGAAGCGCACGGCACCAGGGAATGTGGGATTCATGGCAGACATCAAGGAATGCACGACGGGGTGTCCATAAGCCCTGATGGTCCCTATAAATAGAGGGAAAACCCTCTGGGTTTGTTATTGGTGAGCTTAATCTTGTCTGGAGGAGCGGTTGGTGTCTGCGGAGGGTTCATGTGTGCTGCTGGTTAGGGGGGGATGATTCAACAATTATCACGGCCTGCAGGGGGGCTGGTGTATAATTTACGGAATCGTGGAATGGTTTGGGTTGGGAATGGGCAGAGACACCTTCCCAACAGATCTGTGACTCCACAGCAGCAGGGCAGGTGTTTTTGGGAGCAGCACAATGTTCCACCCAACCTGCTGGGGTGAGTCCAGAGGCGCCAGGATGATCAGAGGGATGGAGCAGCTCTGCCGGGAGGAAAAGATGGGAGAGTGGGGATTGCTCAGCCTGGAAAAGAGAAGATTCAGGGTGATTTAATTGTGGCCTTCCAGTGCCTGAAGGGAGCCCACAAGGAAGACGGAGAGAGATTTTTAACAAGAGCTGCAGTGAAGGAAAGAGGGAACGGCTTCCCACTGCCAGAGGGCAGGGATGGATGGGATATTGGGAAGGAATGCTTCCCTGGGAGGGTGCTGAGGGCCTGGCACAGGGTGCCCAGAGAAGCTGTGGCTGCCCCTGGATCCCTGGCAGTGCCCAAGGCCAGGCTGGATGGGGCTTGGAGCACCCTGGGACAGTGGAAGTTGTCCCTGCCCATGGCAGGGGTGGGACTGGATGAGCTTTGAGGTCCCTTCCATCCCAAACCATCCCGTGATTTATGATCCCACTCCCAGGGCCGCTCTGGCTGTATCCCCTCCCCACCTCACTCTCATGCCACCCTCCCTGGCCAAAAGCCATCCCAGAGCCAACCCAAGTGGCATTTCAGTGGCACTTAGTGCCAAACAACCCCCACCCTCCCCACCCTGAGCAGCCCTCGCCTGTGTCCCGGCCGGGAAAGCGGTCGGAAAATGAAAATGAAGTTTCCCTCAGCAGCAGAAATGCTGGGGTGAGGTTTGATTATTTTGGGTGACAGCTCCAGCCAAGCAGAACCAGGACTGGGCTGTCCCCGCCTTCGAGCAGCACCCGCTGCACTCTCACCCCTCTCTAGCGTGGTTCCTGCCAGCTCCCAGCGCTGCCTGCGGGGGCTTTTGTCACTCATCCCCAGCTGGGTGGGACGAGAGAGGTGCCCAAACCCCACCAGCACCGTGCCCCGTCCCCCTCAGCACCCCCAGGAAGATCAAGGGGTGATCAGTGCAAGGCACAGCCAGAAAAGGCCTTTATTTCTTTACAAGCGCCACAATTTCAACTCAAATTTGGCTTTTTTCCCCCCACTGTGGCTTCTCGCATGCAAGGAGCCTTTTCTTGGGAAAGCCGTGGCTCAGGGGGGGATTTTGGAGGGTGGGTGACCTGCACCCAACTCTCCCCACAGAGAGGAGGAATGGGGAAACGCTCTCGAGATGTTGCACCCAAAGGTTGAGCTGGTTTTTGAAACAGTTTTCATTTTCTTCTCAATTTTGCACTACCTTGTGGCTTCACGGGAACTCGTGAGAGTCTTTGGGCACCGAGCATTTTCATTAAGGAACAAGAATCCTGTTTTTTTGCAGCCCTTCCTCATCACCCAAACCCCAAGGGAAGAAAAAAAGATTATTACCCAGGAGACAACGAAAGTGGGTCTTCCTAAATCTGGGCTCTGCAGCTCGTGGCTCCTTGCAAAAGCTGCAAACAGCAGGGACAAACCCCTGGATGAGGATGGGATGAGGTTGTGATGCTCCAATCCCAGAGCCTCGCCAGGTTCTGCTACCCCAAGCAGCATCTCCAGCTCCGTTTGGGCCAGAAAGCGAGATTTTGGGCATGGGAAAAGCCCCACAATCTCTGTAACCACCCACTTCACGTTTCCTAATTGCCTTTCTGCAGGGGTTATTGTTGAGTAATGCCTATTTTGTTGAAAAATTGCACCATAAACAGCCAACAGGGAAGGAAATAAATAATTGCTAATAAATGTCAAAGTGGATTAGCAAAGCAGAAAGACCAAGAAAGAACAAGATTTTTTCTTTCTTTTTTTTTTTTTTTTTTTTTTTTTTGGCTTGGAAAACAACTCCTTGCAAAGATTGGCTTTAATGAAAACTATTTCAGTGCCTTGCAGGGGAGTTAATGCTTTGTCATTTCCTCAGAGTGGGTTAAAATCTGTCTGACTCCCCCACAGTCTGCAGCCAGCCTGAAAAAACAGCATTTCCTTCTGGAAAACAAGGAAAAGGCATAAAAACTGATGGATTTCTCCTGAGCACACCAGGAGCTCAGAATACTGGATGCAAAGAGCTCAAGTGTTGGGAAAATTGGGAAATTTGGCAGATTTAGTGACTCTCCAAGGTTTGAGATTTCATGAGATAATGTGCATCTCACTGATATTTAGCAAAAAAAAATCGGCTTCCAGGTCCATTCAAAAGTGGGGGAAAGAGGACTGAAAACCTTAAATAAAGTGTAAAACCAGGAATTAGGGGAAAATTAGGGGAAATTAGGGGGAAAAGTGAAATACTTTTTTTGAAAACGCTGCTCCTTCACGGCCAGGCGGTGTTTGGGAGCTCTCTGTGCAGCCTCAGCGTGGCCCTGTCTGGAAGGACACACCAGGTTTGCTTTGGCCACCACAAGCCTTTGATTTAAAGACTCATTAACATCCCTGCAAAGCTGTGCTTGCCAGGCTGGCAGCTGGGAGCTGTAAAAGTGACTTACGGAGAAGGGAAAAACGGGAAGAATAAGGAGAAACCCCACTTGGATCTGCCCTTGAACCAGCATCGCCATCGCAGGGTGTCCCCTTTCCCCAGGCAGGGCTGGGTCCTCTGGTTGCTGCAATGATCTCGAGGGTTTTAAAGCTCAAAAATTTACTTTTTTTTTTTCTTTTTTAACCAGGATGCAAAGGAACAGCCCCATTTTGAGCTACCTCAGCACAAATCCCAGGCAATTCTTTTTCCTTTTCATTTTCTCCTCTTTCTGTCAGAAACTCATATTTTCCTGCCGCTGTGCTGAAGAAATAAAAACCTCAAGAGCGCAAGGGATGCCGAAATGAATCGCCAACCCCTCTGTTATTCCTCGTGGCTCCCCTAACTCCTGCCAGCTCAACTTGTGGTTGAGATTACAGCGATAAATCACAAGCTTCTCTTAGAAATAACAGCTCTGATTTCACCCGGCGTGAGGAAGGAGAAGGACCTGGCGGGTTGTGCAAGGTGGGGGGACGGGGACGGGTTTTCCTGGGCTTGGTGGTGAATAGAGGGGTCCCAAATAGAGCCACGCACAATTCCAGGTGTGTCCCAAGCTCGTGGGTCATGGATGGAAATATCAGAGAGAGATTTTCAGAATCCAGCTGGTGTCCTTGTGTGAGGGTGGAGGGTCTGGGCGTCCCCTTGGGCAGGATGGGGCTCCGTTGGAGGGTGCAGCTACACTGGGATGCTGGGCTGGGCCCTCAGGGCGAGGCAAAGGTGCCAAAGCCGCAGATTTCAGCCAAAAAATCTAAAACGTGTGGACACAGCACAGCTTTAGCACCTTTGGCCCCCAGAATGCAGCAGCTTGCATGGGTGGTGACCCCAAAAAGCAAACACAGGCGATGCCTGGAGGTGAAGGGGATACCCCACTAAACCCATGCCCAAGAGGGCTCCCCCATTTCTCCTGCTGAGCCCCCCCAAGCAGAAATAATAACCCCAAAGATACCCTCAGCTTTTCAGTTAACCCAGATTGAGTTTCACCTCATGCTTTGGCATCTTCAGAAACTTGCACCACACCCCTATTTTTAGCCTGTCCTCTCAGCCCCAGCTGCTCTGGCTGGGAGACCCTTGCAGGACTCCTGTGGCCAGGCGTTATTTTGGGGTATTTTTAGCTGTGTCCATCTGTGATGGGCCAGGCTGGGCGAAGGAACGTGTGGTTTGAGCATCTGCAAGAGAGATAGGCTGGGCAGGAGGAGCAGAAACGGCTCCAAGGGCTTCTTGGCCGTGGCCAGCATCAAATGTGGAAGTGGCTCCTCAATCCTGGGCTCGGGGAGGGTTAAATAAAGAAAAGGGCTGCTGTGACCGGTGGGTTTTGGTGCAGCTGAGCCTGACCTCACTGGCAGGAGGGGAGAGACGGAGCAGCTCCATGCCCAAACCCATCCATGCTCCAAACGGGGCAGAGAGGGAGGATAAGAGGCTTCTCCTCTTCTGTATCACCCCCGTATCTCCTCCTGCAGCTCCTGGCTCTGCCACAGGAACCTCGGCACCGCTGTCGCGTTGGCCAAGCCCTGGTGCAACCCTGGGTGCTGGAGTTCACCCCAGTTTTGCTCTCCTGAGGGGCAGATTCACAACTCCCCAGAAGCCACGGCCCCAGCGCTTCCCTTTTCTCAGAATAAAGGGTGATGTTCCTCCAAGAACAACAACAACATTAAAATAAAACACAACCCCAAAAAAAGCAACGCTGGAACTTTTACTTTCCTTGTGCCCTTTGCTAAATTTCAGGTGGGATTTGGGAAGTTGCTGCAGGTTCGGCAGCTTTCGACTTCGTGTTTTCACTTTTTAAAGTCTGCTGCGGTGACCGAGATCTGCCTGCCCCTCTCACACTACCTTAGCCTGGAAATACCCACTGGTACAAGGAAAATTTAAAAAAAACATCTCCAAAGGAGCCTCTGGTTTCCCTGACGGTCTCACCAGAGTCCCTGGGGACCAGTGGGGACCGGCGGGGACCAGGAGCCCATGGGTGGGTGGCAGGCAGCTCTCACCCCACCTCTGATGCTGCTGGGGACACGAGCGGCTTCTCCAGAGGTGGTGGCCAAGGCCAGCGGTGGTGACTCCAGATGTGCACCTGTGTAAAGTAAAGCCTAGCGCTCAGAAAATTACATGATATACAGAAAGCATAAGAACAAAAAAGTAAAGCATAAGAACAAAAAAGTAAAACATAAAACATTGTAAAAGGCAAAAAAATAATACCCTATAAAGTAAAAATCACAGACTCACACCTTAATTAAGCCAACTCACTCACTTCCGCGTTACCAAAAGATATATAGTGCTTGCTGCTTGTACAATAAATACTATTTAATCATCCACCATATTAGTGTCTGTAGTCTCTAACCCTAAGCCAGAAGAAAAGCTTAGTCTCTGCAAGTCTTAGCTAAAACAACGCAGCAACACACCTGGAATGGCCACCTGACCTTGCTGATCACGGACTCTCGGAATGGTTTGGGTTGGAACCTTAAAGCCCATTTCATTCCACCCCCTGCCACAGGCAGGGACAGCTTCCCCTAGACCAGGTGGCTCCGAGCCTTGTCCAGCCTGGCCTTAAACACTTCCAGGAATCCAATCCTGGATATTAATCCCTCATCACGCGACCTCTGTAGGGACATGGAGCCACCCAGGATTTCAGCCTCAGCCAGGCAACGTGGGTTGGATCCCAGCACCACCTTCACCATCATCAACACAGGGGATGCCCATGAGCTCCTGGCTGGAGGCTCCACCCCAAGCCTGGTCACCCAGAGCCATCCCATTCAAGCCCCACCATCTCAGCTGGCCGTTTCCACCTGGACATCACTCCAGGTCGTGGCACGGAGCATCCAAGCCTGCCCCGATCCCACCCCACACACCGGAGCCAGACTTCGGTCCAGGCCGCGCCGGCTGCCCTTCCCCTCGCCCTCTCCTGCACCCTTCTCAACCGGGGCTTGTCTTCAAAGCACACGGCTCAGGATTTATAAATAAAAGAAATAAATAAGGTCTTTTTATGTACAAATTTAGCCCCGGGCAGACAATGTGTCCGCGCAGCGAAAGACTCGGTTTCCTGTCTGTTTGTCGGGGCTCCTTAAGAAGCTTCCTCTGCATAACAAACCGGGCCGGAGGGCGGAAAGGGTAAGGACCGAGCTGAAACGTGAACAGTGGGATTGCACAACATCCCTGGCCACCGGCAGCCTCCAGGCTTTGTGATCCGGCGGGATCTGGAGGCTGGGGGTGCAGTGTCCCTTGTGCACCCACCTGCCCCGGGTGGCTGAAGATCCACCGGGCAGCTTCGGCAGGGGAGCACGCCGGGGGAGGCGCACGCCCCGTCTCAAAATAGTTCCTGGGATCCACAAAATGAGTCATTTGATTTCTTGACCAAAAATATCTCCCTCCTCAACACATGGGGCTGAAAGGAAAAGCCGGATGCCGTCTGCGCCGAGCGCCGCTCTGCGATGCCGCAGCCGGTGCCAGCGGATCCTCAGCCTGGAGGACGTTTGGGAGGCTGATCCCTGCTGGGAGTGTGGGAAGAGCAGAGCCAGAGATGAGAATGATGATGCAGCGTTGTTCTTGTGGTATTTCTGGCCCAGCCAGAAGTGGGAAGTATCAGAAATCTCATGAGGCGCGACTCGGCCTTGTGAGATTTCCAGCTCTTTTGCAAACCCTTCGAGGCCTGGATTCATCTCTGACCTGGTTTTCTCTCTCTTTTTATTGTTTATTCCTAGGAAACACTCCTTTTGCCCTACAGGGATACTCAGTTCTGTCTCCCACCTCGTGTAGATTAAAGGATGTGGAAGGAGCACAAGGATTAACGTCCCATCCCATCCAGCAACCTCCTGCACCAAAAATGGTGGGAAAAGGGACAAGGAGTCTATCAATAAGAGCAGGGGAAAGGAAATAGATCTCTCTCATTCCCTGGCATAATCAATATGGCAGAATAAACCCTCCTCCCCAGCCCTGCAACTTGTCTGACACAGCGTTTATTGGATAAGGAAAGTGTGGGATGCCACAAGAGCTGCTTCATTAAAAACTCTGTTAAACGTGTTCCTTTCCACATGGATGTCCCCAGGCTCAGCTCTGGCACCCATGCCCAGTAAGTTGGGGCTTCAGGGACATGGGATCCTGCAGCATTCCAGGGTCAGACCACGGGAATCCATCTCCCAGCACGGCTGGAACACCAACTCCCCTCCACGAAGCGCTCTTCTTTCCTTCAGGTCCAAAGAGGAACACTTGGACAAAATACCTGGGGAAATTTTTCTTGGGAAATTTTGTTTGCTCCAAGCCCCATCCAACACTTCCAAGAATGGGGCAAACCCTCCTGGGAGGAGCAAATATGACAATAAAATCATTTAGGTCAGAAAAGATCTCTAAGATCATCAAGTCCAGATGTTAAACCAGCCAAGGCCACCAGGAACAGAGGTGACAAAAGAGAGGCTCAACCCCATTACAAGACACCAGAGAATCCACCCAGAAGGAAAAGAGGCTTGGCAGCTCTCAGGGCTTTTCCTCCTTCAAGATCTTGCTCCAGCCCCGAGAGACACGAAACCAACGGGGGGTTTTAGGGCCAAGCCTGGCGCTGACAGGAAAGCAACTCACGGCCCACTTCTCACCCGCCGAGATGTAAATGAGGCCACTCCTGCACCCACCCCAGCACTCATCGCTTTTTCTGGCAGAATTTCTGTGAGGAAATTCTGATTTTTAAAGCGGGGGCACCCCCAGGCTCAGCGTCCCACAGTGGGAAACCCAAGAGTCGAGATCTCGCTAAGAGCAGTGTGCTGCAGATTAATTATTCTCGGCAGAGGTCTAAGTCCAAACCCAAGACTTGTTTTGTCACAGGGAATGAGTCTCATCCTGCCTCATCCCAGCAGGAAAAGTCCTCCTTGACTATTCAGGAAGCTTCAGTAGAATAAAATAAATATTTATTTAGTGAATTTTGTTTTTATTTGCACACGGGTTTTGTGCACTGCAGCTCGTTGGTTTAATTTTTTTCCACTTGCTTTTGAAAATTTGATCTCAAGCCAGAATTCCTCTTAAATTCCAGATTCAGGAGAAGGCTGCAACACAAGCACACAATAAATAGCTGGAAAAGGAGAGGGGTTACAGGATGGGGAGGACTTTTTTCAGCTCGTTTCGGTGAAACTCCAGGTTTTGCCTTTACAAAACTGAGAGCAGCTCTTGGTGTTGGGGAAAAGGAGTTGGGGAACTTTTTTTGCAGCTCTGTGAATTTTCAAAGCTTAAGCACTTGCCTTTTGGAGGCAGCGGAGCTACCTCAGAGCCGGATGAGATGGTCACGCCTGCAGACTCCAAAGCTGAAGCATGGGACGGAAAGATGTTGGTTTTGGGGAGAATTGGGTCTGTCCCTAATCCAGCCTGTGGAAAGCTGATTGACTACACAGGACAGCAGCTCTGACTCTACCTCTACTTGTGGCCAAAAAAACCCTAATAAAATAGCTAAAATAGCAGAAAAACAAGGAACAGGAGAGATATATGATCAACTCACCACTATTTCTTATCTCAAGAAAAAGTAGAGGTGTGCTAAAGTCAGCTCAGATTGGGGTCACAGGTCCACGGGCCACCCCAGGCACAATTCCCGGAACGCCAGGGTTACCACATCGTGCCCAACTGATGGCTCAGGCTGGAGGTGAACCTTTACAGCACACCAACCAAAGAGAAAACAAACATTACCGTTCATTCCCATCCTCCTATTTTAAGATCTGGCCCTGCCCTGAAATCAGATCCTGTCTCTGGCAGCACCTCAGCGTCCATTGGTGACGGCCGCACAAATCAAGAGTGAATTATTAAATTCACCGGGCTTGTTTCCAGCCTCACCTCTCCCGATAGCCCTGTGGGGATGATAAGGAACAGGATGTCTCAAGGACTGGGTTGTGATGAATCAGCTCCTCCTGAATGGCTCCTGGTGGTTTGGAGATAAATAAATTCACCGTGGGGCGAGGTGAGACGCGGCCCTGGGGGATTCAGCTTTTGGAAGATAAACCTTCATGAACAGGCCAAGATTTTCCTGCACCTGGGGTTGCTGCTCCTGTGCAAAAATGCTCCAGAGGCTCCAGGCATCGTTTATTGCCTTCCTTTCATTTCTCACTTTAGAGAGAGGCTGCTACAAACTCCACCAGTTTCATAAAAATTACAGTGAAATCCTCAGTTTTCCACTGTTGTGCTTAAGTGTTTCAGCTCTTCAAGATGTGGCTGCCCCATCTCTGGAAGCGTCCAAGGCCAGGTTGGATGGGGTTTGGAGCAACCTGGGACAGTAGGAGGTGTTCCTGCCCATGGCAGGGCGTGGAACTGGATGAGCTTTAAGAACCCTTCCAACTCAAACCATTCTTGGATTCTGGGATTCTGTGAAGAACCAAAATTAGGAGAGAGGACCAGAAATGACACAGCGACCCCTTTTCCTGCAGCACCTCGAAAAGATGATGTCACTTTACCAGAAACATGGAATAATTTCTCAAGAAGGCAAAACCAACGCCAGGTTTTGCTTTCACATCAAGACCTCTGCAGTTTCAAACTCACAGCAGGAAGAGTTCCAGGCTGGGTAAAATAATTTGGGATGGAAGGGACTATTAAAGGTCATGTAGTCCAAACTAGATGGCCCAAAGACCGTCCAAATGGGATGGGTGCTGACCAACCAGCCTGGCCAGACACCTGCCTGCTACTCACAACCCTCCCTGGTACTCAAAAAACTCTTGCAATGACATCTCTGGGCTTCATGACTCATCCTGACGGTGAGAAACTCCACCCAGAAAATCTGATGGGGGAAATTTAAGAAGTTGTGCTTTTTCTAAACACCTCAAACCATTGCCCTCCTTGGAAACCGATTTCCTCTGAGCCATCACTGCTCTATATTTCACCAGAGAGCCCAGCCCTCAGCCTGAGAAGATGGGAAAGGACATTCCAGGGGATCACAATCCTGAGGGCTCGCCCCGATCCTGCCCTGCTCCAGCTGGGACTCGATGTTTCTCCTGGGAGAGTCGCACCCCACGACTTTGAGTGCCCAGCACAGCAAAGCTGTAAAACCCCTCGGTTTCTCACAACCCACGGCAAGGTTAAAATTACCCCAGAATTTCCAGACTCTTGTAGAGACCGAGAGTTTCCCACATCCACTCCGAGGGCAGAGCCACACAGGGTGGGCACAGGGGGTTTGTTTTCCCCACCATTCAGCCTAATGTTGATCTCCTGCCTCGTCTCAGCCCCACAAAAGGAGACCCAGCACCGTCACTGGCTGTGGGCAGGAAAGAGGAACCGAGCAGACACCGTGCACCAGAGATGCTCCTCAGGAGGAACCCAGGAGGCTCCCCCTCTTCCAGGAGAGACCGGTGCTGTATCCTGCCCGACAGGGTTGAATCTCTCTCTCCTTTCTCATCCTATCCCCGCACAATCCAGCTCTTGGCCATCGCTCCGTAGGGGCTGGTCCCACAGCCATGAGTGGGTTAAGGCGTTAAAGATGTGCCTGGAGAGGGCTCTGCTGGGTGCTGTGACCCTCCACATTGCAGACACAACCCGTGGTCCAGGCTTCCCTCAGTCGCTGGTTTTGGGGTTCAGCTCAGCCGCGCTTGCTCCCTCCCCTCCCAGGGATCTGTTGGATGATGTTGTGCAGGACCAGGGCTGGACATTTGGCAGGGCAGATATTGGCCCTTCTCTGTCGACTTCCTGAGCTGCATCAGCAATGAACCTCCTTCCAACCATCACCACCTCTCACTTTCCCCCACCTTTTCCATCTCCCGCTTGGTGGTGAACACCACAAACCACCTTCCCCACCTTCCCAGCCACGAGCCTCCTTCCTCCAGGCTCTCCTCGCCCTTTCTGCTGACACCACAAGCAAACATTTCCTGCTGAATTTTCCTTCCTTGCCTTAAATGCAAGCAAGTGATCCCTTCCCTTCTCCACCTGAAGACAGAGCTGAGAGGCTCTTCCCATCTCTCCATGGATCAGGTCTCCACCAGACCTCACCAGCTGCCTGAAGAAGGACTGGAGGCCACATTGGTCATGAGCATTTAGGAGCAAACAGAGAAAACTTGGATATGCTCAGTAAGGCAAATTAGCAAATTTGAAATATTTGGGATTTTTATAAAAGAAGTGTCCAGACCCTCCTCCAAAACAAAACCAGATTGTATTTTTGGGGCAGAGGTGTGAAAACATTCCCCAGAATGATCCCTCTTGCTATTTTCTAGCCTGGGAAGACCAACCTGTGGGCTCAGTGCCTTTTGCACCCTCTGGACCTGTCCATGAGCCAGATTTATCTCAGGGAGAAGTGGTTACTTCTCAAATACAGAACAGAAAGATACAAGCAGGGAATCACTTGTTTCAAACCACTGTTTCTTCCACATCCCTCGGTCCTCCCTCTGAAGCTCAACAGAGGAAGAAGCAGGAGCCATGGGATGCTGGAAATTGATACTATTGAAACTAATTGCTCCAAAAATTCAGAATCTTGTTACTCTCTTGGGGTTTTGAGCAGCCTGGTTTAGTGGAAGGTATTCCACCTTCTAGGGAGAGGTTGGAATGAGATGAGATTTGAGGTCCCTTCCAACCCAAACCCTTCCATGTTTCTATGATTTGCATTTCTCTGTAAAACATCCAGTAAGGAGGCTTTACATAACCCATGTGAATTATACTCTCACCAAGAGCTGGAGCAACTCTTCTGAACCCCCAGCTACCTTCACACGTTTGGGGGAAAAAGAAGGAAAAGGAATATTTCTCCAGCTTGGAGTACTGGAGCATTTTTTAAACCATCGCATTGCAAAGACCTCCTTGTGCAATAGCCTGAAATGTCCTTTTGCTGCTTCTCATTTCCATTTTAGGGCTGAGTCCAAGTTCTTCCATGCTGCTCTAAGGAAGAGCAGCAGAGGTCCAGGTTACCTGGTGGCTCTGGGTCACCCAGACCCACACAAAAAGCTCCAACTGATTTTTATGGCTCCTCGGTGAATCCGGGTGTTTCATTATTGCAAACAAATCACCTGCAATAAAAATATGTCAGACACAGCCCCTAAGCACATGGAAACTGAGGGGGAAGGGAGGGGATTTCAGCCTGGACTTGGTTTCAGACGTGGTCTCATAATAAGCCCAAAGTTCTGAATGAGTGTGGCCGTGTTTCTCCTCATCTCTGTGTTGTTTTTGCCGCTGTGGCTTGGGTGGAGCCTGTTTTCATGACCTAGTATCTGGTTTTATGGCAAAGACCTGCAGAGGAAGAGGTCATCTGGCAAAAGCTGATTCTGAAAATTAAGTGGCCGTCACCATTTCTGGGGTTTGGGATCTTCTTTCCTCTGCATGAGACCTCCCTGCAGCAAAGTCCAGCTTGAGGAAATCCTTCAGCTTCGACCTCCTCACCCTCAGCTCTTCCCACCACCTCCTCTTCCTTCTGTAGATGGAGCTGAACTACCCAGAGCTGAGAAGGTGGCTTTGGCCCATCCCTCTCCTCCTGTTGCCTCCAGAGGTGTGACCTCATAGTTTGGCCTATGAGCCAAGTCCCACCAGCCACCCAAACCTGGAGGCAACGGAAAAGTTTCACATAACACCATAGCAAAAAACCAGTCACAAAACGGAGCAAGCCCCTTGAGATCCACCAAAGTCAACTCTAGATGGGTTGCTCCACCAGGCTTCATCACAGGGCATCATCCTTGGCCATAAAACCACCCAAGGGGGTGTAAATCCCTTTGGAGAGGGAGGTGGGAGCCTCCATGCAGCTTTCCTGCCTTCCCAAGGAGATCTCCTGCTGCCAGGGCCCACGTGGAGGGGCTGCTCCCATATTACAACACGCTGGCAGGAAGAGCCTGGAGATGCTCGCCATGGACAGGCTGCTGTGCTGAAACGGGGGCATTGAGCAATCAAACCAGTTGGAAAGCCTGGTGTCTAGAAATAAAAAGTGACTGTTTGTTTTCTAACGCCTCGAGAGGCGCCTGGGGGGGCCGGTGCCAAGCGGGGGCAGCTTGGAGGAAGCAGCTGGAGCTGGTGGGTCTTGGATTCCCGAGCAGTTCAACTGTGAGCTGGGACCTGCCACCGACTTGTGGTTGCAGAGCACTGGATGGAGATGTCTGCAGAGCTTTTCCTCTTTCTCCAGGTTGGGTTAGGCTAAATCTCAGGATTCAGCTGGAACAAACCTCACCTTCCTCCTTCCCACCCTATCAACCCCGTTCTCCACACAGATTTGGCACTAGGAAACTTCTCACACTGGGTTTCAGGCATGTAGGAGGGATGAGTTGCCCTCATGGATACTGAATTCTTCTCCTGAAGCCACCTGCAGTGGCGCCTTTGGTGTTTGGTGAGGAGCGTGTCCTGGGAAACTCCAGAAACACATGATGAACAAGATTAATACAACCCAGGATATAATCCAGCTCATTTTCTCCCAAGGAAAATGCTTCCCAGAGGCCCAACTGCCTTCTGGCCACAAATCTCAGGAGAAAGGTTGGCTTTGAACCCAAATAACATCACTGAGTCAGTGAGCAAAGCAGCAAGGGGCTGCAGTGTTGATCACATCCTTCGCAGCACCTGGAAATCAAAATGTTCCTGTGTCCACCATGGAGGAGATGTCTTTATGCTGGAAAATCTTGGAAAATTCCACCAAATTGCCTGCCCTGGTCCACCCTTCTCTGCGGGCTGATAGGAGGATTTGGTAAAGACATGGCTTCTTCCCAAATATTCTTGAGGGAACCCTGTATCTCCTGCAAGTTAAGGTTTCCTTTGTGGAAACCAAGCTCCGCTCTCCTTCCCATGTGGAACCTTCTGCACCCGAAGGCAGGAGTTCAGCTTGGGCATCTCCCAGAAAGTCCCTTCCCATTCCCACAGGATTGCAGCCCTCTCCAGAGGAACAGCAGGACCTGGTACCTGGGTTGGCCTTCCTGGGAAGCAAGGAAATATCTTTACATTGAGCAGGAGTTCGATGGTGTTGCTGCTCTGACTCAAAGTGTGGGAAACCACCAAAAAAAGCAGCAAGAATTTTGGGGAGGGCAGTGAGAGCTTCTCGTTTATGCTCCACGATCCTGCTACACCATGAGGATCACTCAGTGGAGGGGGTTCAGGGGATAAATCACCCCCAGGGTTTGGGGACAGGGTCCTCAGCCAAAAACTTGGGCCACTTTTGGGACTCCCCAGCAGATGAGGCACTGACGGAGAGGAGCCGACATCGGCACTGAGGTTTCACTTCAGGGAGGTGATAGAGAGGAACCCAAATGAACAGAAACCAACGAAAGTATTTGAGTCACCAGTCACCCAAAACCACCAAGACAGGGAACAGCTGCACCAGCAGCTCCTCAGAGCTGCCCAGGGCTGGCCAAGGTGCAGGGATGGGTGCCCGGGATGCAGGCACTGCCTCTGGATTGGGGCACTTCCAGACCCCATCAGCTGCCCAGGTGGGGATGGCAGTGCCATTCCTGCCTGGCTTGCAGGAAAAGTGAAAGATGTGGAGAAATTCCTGCTGGAATTTCACAAAGGCCACGGTGACTCTGGGCCAGAGCACCCCTGTGTGAAATCAAAGCACTTACCTTGAAATCTGTTCTGGAACGTCAGCCTCGGAGGCTTCCTCACGCTGGATTTCAGGATGGGGAAATCCAGCTTAGACCAGGCATTAAGCCTAGGCCCAACACTTCTGCAAGGCCTGCCTGAGCAAAAAGGGGACCCCTGCCCACAGTCATGTGCCCATCCCGTTATCCTTGCATCCCACATCTCCTTCCCAGTTTCTCTTCACCCACCGGGTATTTCCTCTCAGAATCCGTTTGGGATGGAAGCCACGCTGCCACTTAAGGTCCCAAACTGAGCTCTGGGCTCTGAGACACGCTGACAACACTAAAAATAACCCGTGCAATAAAAGGTACCTCAGCTCCCCACGGCTCTTCCGCGGTCTGGGGTGGAAATTGAAAGAGCCCTGGGTAGGAGCAGGTGGCTCCAGGCGAGCACAAGGTGGTGGTTTCTGAGGAAGGACTTGGCCCTGCACATCTGGGGAAACCACGAGTGGGGTTTCTGGCGTCCCAGGTTCCAGCCCATCATGTGTTTCGCGTGTTGTTCCAGCACAGCCCACAGCAGGTGCCTCGCTCCCACCTCCGCCCTGCCAGGCACCGCGGGAGGTGAGGCTTCCTCACCTCCTGAGGGAGCACCAAGGGCTGGAGCAGGATTAACGTCCGTGGGATCCTCAGGAAGAGCAGAGAAAGGCTGAGGTCGGTGCTCACACTGCACCCACAGGTGCCATCCTCACCTCAGTGGCACAGCACCCCATAGGAGCTTACAGGAGCTGGGGTCTCCTTTGCCTTTAGGATCCTGGTGCATCCTAAAAAATCTTGGTCTGCAGCCAGCTCCTCTCACAAGCACCAAACCCAGGTGCTGTGATGCCTGCAGGGGATGTGCACAAGGGCACAGGCAGGACCAGAGCATCCCACCAGCAGGGCTGGGGCAAGGAGGGAGGAACTCCATTACTCCTCGTGTTTGATCACAAAGTTCAAGCTGGTTCACCCTCCTCAGGGCACCCCCCTAGACCAGACCCCTGAGAAATCTGAACGGAGAAATGCCCTGGTTTCTGCTGGGATACAGTTCATTTCCTTCTCAGTAGGGATGAGCAATTGTATTGGGAATTGCTTGGCTTTTATTCCTCTTTCCTTTTCATTACAATTATCTGATTATTATATTTTATATTTTTAAAATTAGAATAATGGAATGGCTTGGAAGGGACTTTCAATCTCATCTCATTCCACCCCCTGCCATGGGCAGGGACACCTTCCACCACCCCAGGTTGCTCCAAGCACCTTCAAACCTTGCCTTGAATATTCCCAGGGATCCAGGGGCAGCCACAGCTTCTCTGGGCACCCTGTGCCAGGGCCTCCCCTCTCTCACAGGGAAGAATTGCTTCCCAAAGAACTTCTTCCAACTATTATTAAACTCTTCTCAACCCACAAGGTTTTTCTTTTCTTTCCAATTCCCCTCCTGCTGAAGGGGTAACAGGGAATGAGGGAGTGGCTGGGATTGCACCATGAGAGGACAGGGGGGAAATGCTCCCATTTCCCACGGGAGAGGGAAAAGGGGAAGCCTTTGGGCACAGCCATTAAAAAACTGCCCCTATCCCATGAGCTTCAAGCATCACACCCAGTGCTGTGGCAGATGAGCAGGGACACACCTTTCTCCTCTCTGGAACGAAAGATCTCCGAGTGATCCCATTTCCCTCCCTCCATTGCATTACAGCATTTTGACTCATTTCTTTCCAGCCCAGAGACGAATGCAGGAAGTTATGGAAGAGGAAGGAGGTGACAGAGACTTAACACAGACCCCACCACAGGTGAAACCAAATTAGGGGCAAGGCAGAGGTCCCAGACACTCCCCACCAGCTTTGAGACCCCATTCATTGCACCCAAAAACCACGTTGCAAGAGAAATACAAAACATAGCACTTTAATTGCAGGGAGATATAAAAATTTACCAAAAAAATTCATAAACCTCAGGCATACAATAAATAGGCAGCTTTGGTGGCACGCACACAAGTGCGGTCCTGCTTTGGGAGGCACCAGCAGCTCCCCAGAGCTGGGGGCACACACAGAGGCTGCGAAAATGAGGATTTACACATGGATGACGCTGCCTGGACACGCTTGGGAGAGCCCCACACGTGTGTTTGGGAGGGTGAAGCCAAGCTATTCACACTACGCTGCAATCTTGAAAAATTAAAATTCTATATATTTATATAAACTCTGGCTCCGGTCAGGAAAAATTAAGATTCCTAAGTTTTCATATTCAATATTTACATATAGAATCTCTGCATCGGTTTCCAAATTTCAACCCACTTTGGTATGAAAGAGAAACACACAAATCTCACAGAAAAAAAAAGAGAAATTTCAGGAGCTCTCTTTGAGGGGCACACCCTGCCTTCCACCAGCAGGACCCTTTGAAGGGGGGGAAGCTGATTCCTGGATATAATTTCCTAAATTTGAGCATTCTAAGGCTTTTCCAAGAGTCGCCTCCTATCAAATTGCTGCTCTCAGCAAGGTCTGAGCTGCAGATTGTTGAGGCAGGTGCTTACAGCTGTTGATTTTTGGTTCTGCTTGACTGGCCATTAACAAAGGCAACACAAAGCAAAGCCAGCCCTGACCTTCTTGCACAGCTTTGATGCTCCCTTATCCCTCAGCCATGAGCTATAGACAGTCCTGGGACTAGAAAAGCCACTTTTATCATAAATTGTTTACAGGACAAACACTGAACACCCAACCTATTTGCTCACAGCAATTTTCACCACTGGATTTACACAGACTCTGCACTGGAAACAGCAAAGAGCAAAACCCAACTTTCCAAAAAAGAAAAAAAAAAAAAAAAAAAAAGGGATTTTAGGCACTCATGGGAGTAATCTGGGTCTGGAAGAGCCCAGAGCAGCAGGCTGTGAGGGCAGCAGGGGCTCAGACTGCGATCTGTTGGTTCTCTCGGAAGAGCGGCCGCGTCGTGCAGATGTCCTGGAAGATCCGGTAGCCCTGGTCGTGCTGGGGCTCATCAGCCACGGGGAGCATGGGGCTGGAGCTGCAGGTCTTCCCAGCCTCGTCCACCACCTGCCTGACGTACAGCTGCTCCACCTGGCACAAAGGAAAAGGTCATGGAGGTGCTGAGGGAGCTCCTTGGGCATCTCCCAGGAGCCAGCCATCCCAGCCCAGGAGCAGGGGTAGGGTGGAGGACACACAGCAGAGCACAGGTCCTGCCAGGACAGCAGGTCTGGCTCCACGAGCACCTCCAGGAATAAAGGAGCAGCCCCAGGAGCTCCTCCCAGCAGGGATACTGAGGTGCAAGGACAGGCTGGGGGATGTGATCCTCTGGGGCAGACACCCAAGGCAAGGAGAGGTGACCAGGTCAGAAGTCACGCAGGAGGCACAGGACCAGTCTCTGGCCTTGTAAAATCCCCCCAGGACCTCACAGACCTGGTGGGTCTCTGCTTGCTCAAGAGTGGATGCCATGCCCTCCCTGTGCCCTCCCTGACATGTCCCTGCTGCTGCAGCCTGCTTGGCCCAAGAGGCTCCAGAAACCCCCTGCCCCAAGGCCTTTCAATCCCAGAAGTGCTGCAGCTTCTCCAAGGAGAAGTTTCTGACCAGAGCCACGAGGACTGACCCCATATCCCATCCCCTCCTTCACCCTCCTAAGGCTTCCCAACCCCACTGCTGCCAATCACAGCTGTTCACCACATCACTGACTGATCTTAAACCCATCAGTCCAGGGATTTACTTCCCCATTTCCCATAGGAAAAGGCAGAAGTCCAGGTGCCAATGAAAAGAACAGATTTCCCTGCAGCTCACAAAATCTTGTGCCATTAGGGAGCTTCATCTGCAAACACGATCCACCCAGACCCAGGAATGTGACAAGCAACAGCCCAAGCACCTCTCAGGAGGCTGTGGAAAAGCACCACACTTCCACCCCCAGTCCAGGCACCCAAATGCCCTGTGGTTCCAGGGGCTGGAGCTCTGCTGGCAGAATTCCCCCCGTGTCTGGATCCCTTTTCCTCCCAGCCCTCCGTACCTGGACAAGGATGAGCTTACACCTCAGCGGCACCGCATCCGGGAATTCCTCCCCGAAGCACAGCATGACTCTGCTGTCTGGGAAGCGGCCCTGGTTGTTGTAGTACTGCTGCAGCTCTGCAAGGACACAGGAAAACATGGAATTTGCCCTCCAGAAGCTGCCAGCCTTTGTTACACATCCCTGGGATCAAACAGCCCGCAAGGAAGCTGTGGGCTCAAGTAAAGCTCCAACCTTGGAACTTGCCACATGACCCAAAACACCACTTTACTCCTTCCTAGGTGTCACCTGCTCACCCAGAGCACCTGGGAACCCAGCAGTGATGGCTTCAAAGTGGTGCAAGGAAAAAGGGCTCTGCCTTTTCAACCCCACCACAGGCCCCAAGGGGGTCTCACACTGGGTGCAAGCTCCAGAAACTCCTTGTGCATTGCCCCAAGGCTTTGGGATCCCAGAACCGCCTCAGCTTTCCCAGGGAGAAGTTTCTGGCCAGAGCCATGGGGACTATCCCTGTTTTCCCATCCCCTCCTCCACCCTCCTGAAAGTTTCCCAACCCCAAACTGCTGCCAGCCACAGCTGTTCAACCACATCTGTTGGCTGATAGCTTAAAATCAACCAATCCAGGGATTTATTTCCCACAGGAAAGAGCAGAAGTCCTACCACCAAAGAGCAGGAGGCTCCTACAAACCTCGGAAGAACAAGCTGGTGTCAAAGATCTTCACCACCTCATCCCGGTCCAGTTTGTTGGGCCTGTCCTTGTAGGCCATGGTGTTCCCGCTCCAGAACACCCTGCCCTGGCACAGCCTCTTGATGAAGATGCCCTGCTTGTTGCTGTGCAGGAGGACGCCCCTCTCCAGGTGCCCGAAGAGCTTCCTGGTGATCTGCTTCTGGCGGTCGTTCTGGATGGCGTCGGCCGAGGGGAACCGGACGTGCTCCAGGGCATCCGGGGCGTAGAGCTTCTCGCCGTGGCCCGAGGGCTGGCCCAGGGAGATCCTGCAGCCCTCGGAGCACGAGGTGCTGACGTGGCCCACCAGCCTCCCGCTGTAGTAGAAGCTGATCACCATCTGGGAGTAACCTGGGAGGTGATGGACGTGCATGTCTCATCAGGAAAGGCCAGACCTGCTCCTCACTGCCATGCCCAAATCCCAGATTTCCTGGGAGTGACTCTCTCTTGGTGGAGGGACATTCCCCCCAGGTACAGGCTGGTACAGCAAGGGAGAGTTCCCAATATTACAGAATCATGGAATGGTTAAGGTTGGAAGGGACCTTTGGAGATCACCCAGTCCAAGCCTCCTGCCCCAGGCAGGGTCACCTGGAGCAGGTGACACAGGAACACATCCAGGAGGGGTTGGAATGTCTCCAGAGAGGGAAACTCCACAACTCCCTGGGCAGCTGTTCCAGTGCTCTGCCAGCCTCCACGGGAAGTTTTTCCTCATGTTGAGGTGGAACTCCTTGTGGTTTAGTTTATGGCCATAAAACACATCGAACCCCTTCCTCCTGCCTTTGCTCCCCACTCCCCCCATGCCATGGGCAGATCCCCCCCATTCCAAAGGCTGGCTGATCCCAGCACCCCAAGCAACTGCTCTCTGCCCCCATGCCAGCGGGCAGGATTCATCCCAGCATGGAAATGTGGATAATCTGGAGGGTGCAGCACCTCCTGAACCCAAAGCAAGGCCTCCCTCAAGGTGGGGGACAGAGGCAGAGCCCCCTCCTGCCACCACACAGGGAGAGGGGCACCTGCTGGCCAGGTGAGGTGCCTTACCTGAGTGATACTGCTCGTAGCCGGAGTATCCATTCATCAGGGGCAACGCTGTGGGCACAGAAAGCCAAGCTGAGCCTGCATTCCCAGCTCCCAAATCCCAATCCCCCAGTTCCCACCACCAGCCCCCTCATTTTCTGCCCCAGCCTTCCCAGCTTCCACATGGGAGATGCCAGCAAAAGCTCCCAGCTGGATTTCTTAATGAGTACTTTAAACATTCTTAATAAGGAAAATGAAATAAACTGCTCCCCATTCCATATCCCTGCACAGGGAAGATCTCTCCTGCCCCAAAAATCTCCCAAACACCACACAAGCTGTTGGCTGCTTACCAGGGCTGGGCTGCTGCACCCACCAGTCGGGTATTGGGGGGTTCCTGCAGGTCTCCTGGGGGGGTGAGGGGCTCCTCTTGATGATCCCCAGGTATTCATCCACACAGGAGGGCTGTGGGACAGCAGACACCGGGGTCAGGGCAGGTTTGATGCCTTCAGCAAGGCAATTGAAGAGCTCAGGGAGGGTCCAAATGGCAATGCCAGCCAATTTTTGGGGTTGGAAAGATCGAGTGTGGCATTGCCCAGGTTGTACACTCAAATAAGACCCTCAAGAGCGACTGAGGGGCAGCAGCCAGGTGTGCCAAGGCCGAGAAGGGGCACGGAGCTGTGACAGACTCCATCCCAGGGAAGGGCTCTCCCTGCACATGGAGAGCAGGAGCCACCATCAGAACCACATCCTGCTGCTGGCTCCCACGAAGGAGCTGCAAATCCAACACTGCAGCTTCGCAGAGGGGATTTTGGGACGGCAGCGCTCCATCAGACAGCTTGACCCAGCCCTCCACCTGCAGCCAAGGTGAGGCCTCACCTCTTTGATGAGGTCATCGATGGCAGAGGAGCTGCAGTCCATCTCCGTGACGTCATTCAGGCTGCTCCCATTGGCAATCCCTGCTTTGCCTGGAAGGAGAGGTGGGGATGCAGTGAACACCCACAGCTCCCAAGCACAGCTCATCCTGAAGGGTTTTAGAAACCTCTCACCCAGCGAAAGTCATGAAACCAAGAACCACGGCAGAGCCATGGAACAGCACCTTGGAGAGGCTCGCAGCCCCTCCAGAGCTGCTTTTTGGGGCCAAAAATCACTTTACAACCCATTTCCCCCCTGCACAGGGACCAGCAGCGAGAAAAATCAAAAGTCTGGCTGGTAACAGAGACAGAGCAGAGCCATGGAACAGCACCTTGGAGAGGCTCGCAGCTCCTCCAGAGCTGCTTTTTGGGGCCAAAAATCGCTTTACAACCCATTTCCCCCCTGCACAGGGACCAGCAGCAAGAAAAGTCAAAAGTCTGGCTGGTAACAGAGACAGAGCTGGAGCAGAGGAGAGGGTTTGGGGTTTTTTTGAGCACCCCAGAGACTGGGGCTGCTGCTTCTCCTTTTTCCACCAGCCCCCCCAGTGCAGTGGTGCTGCTGGTGGGAACCTGCAGTGCCATTTGCATAGGGGCAGCACAGCCCCTGTGTGAACGGGCTGGAGGGGACAGAGATGCTAAAGGCAGATTTCCTGACAGCAAAATCTTTCTTTTTTTGGAAGTTTTTAAGCTTAAAAAAAAAGGACAAAGCACACACGCTCCCCTAACCACAAACAGTTATAGTTAGTGTGACCTGAGCCACACAGGACATCAGAGCAGCTCTCTGCAAAATCATTGCTCCTCCAGCAGTGCTGGCCTGAAAAAGGATTTATTGCAGCTCCCCACCATCCTCACAGGGCGGAAAAAAGGTTGAGGCTCACGTCCCTCCCCCAAGCAGGGAAGGTGGGATTTGCCCCACAACATCCTTAGGGGATCAGAGCTCCCACGAGGCTGCTGCTGTCCCCTATTTCCTAGGGGTTCAAGGGGTTAAAAAACCAAGCCTGGCCTTTCTGGTCCCCTCCCTGCCACCACAAGGGGACATCTGCAAAGCAGGAGAAGCAAAGAGCCGGAGCTCAGAGCAGGGTGTGCCCGGGAAGCTCTGCTCAGGTGCAGGTCAGCGGCACAGGGCTGTGGTTACAGGATGGCCCCGCAGCAGGGTCAGTCCTTCACTGGGCAACTCACATTTCTGCTCCTCCTCTGGCACGATCCTGTAGACTTTGTAGGGCTCAGAGATGTCCAGCTGGGACCTGTCTGTCACCTCCTCAAAGTCAGGGCTCTTGTTCAGAGCGCAGCGAAGCCGCGTCTTCCACGTGGCCGGCTCCGCTTTGTCGCCTTCCTTGAACTTGCCTTTGAAAACGGCCCAGGCCTAGAGCAAAGAATGAAAAAAAAAACCTAAAAAAATCCTCCCTGTGAGCTCTACAAAGCCTCTCAAGCCCAGGGAGGAAGAGCTGGGGTTGCAGAGCGCATTTTGCATCTTGCATCCTCTCAGGCATCCCCCGGGGATTCGCTGTTTCACTCCTAGACTGCGGCCACCTGCACGGCCAGCACACCTTGGAGGGGCTTTTGGGGTGCACAGCAGCACTCCCTGCCCCAGAAACGCAGAAAAGGCTTTTAAAAGCCAGGTTTCCAAAAGCAGAGGTCGAAATCACCATGTGTGGCTTCATCTCTGCACCTACGGGTCAGGAGCTGCCAGGAACACAAGGAATCGCTGCTCAATTAAAAATCAAAGTGAACTTAATTTTCCAGCTCCTGACTAATAACTTAGTAAATAAATAAACTGGTTTCTCTAAGATCAGAACATAATTCGTGCTTTTGGTAGGAGAATATATTTTACACCTGAAGGGAGACTGCAAAATACTACATATTTTTTATATATACATCTTTCTTCTATAGATATTTCTATATTTTCAGATGGCTGAGTTCAATGCCATCCTCATAACTCAGTGCTCCCGAAGCAGCTGTCACTGAAATTAAATTCCCTCATCAGTACAGATACTTGGAAGTGGGATCAGAGGGAAGGGAATTCTTGAGGAAGACATGACCTTTTTGCTTCAGGATGGAATTTTCCCATTTTTTCCCAAAAGTGGAAATCCTTCCCCTTCAGGGAAATCCTTCCTTCCCACCTGCAAAGTCTTTTTAGTTTTGTTTTTTTTTAATACAAATCCAGCATTTTATCAAGAAAAGCTGATGAGAAGTTTCAAGCAGGTCAAAAGCTCCTTCTCACATCAGACCTGGATTCAAACCCGCTGAAAACAAACCTAAAACAGGTACTAACTTTTGATAAAAAGGAATAAATCATCCCAAAAAAAAAAAAAAAAAAAAAAACCAAAAACCTGGGAGACCAATTGCAGGGTTAAAAATGCAAAACCCCGAGACAGCGTGGCCATGTCCCACCAAGGGACAAAACCTGCACCAACAGAGCCCGGGATTCACCAAAAAAAGGCATCAGCCACCTGTCCCTACCTTGAAAATGGAAGCGTCCACCTCCTGGTTGTAGTCCTGCTTGCCGGCGTGCTTCCACGGGATGCGGAACATGGATTTCTCCTCGTTCTCCCAGATGAGGCCCGGGTAGAGCTCGCTGTCGATCTGCTCGATCAGCCACTGCCGCAGCCGCCTGCCGCCGTTCCGGTCACACATCCTGCGGGGACAGAGGGGTCCAAGCCCCGTCAGCTCCCCCAGTTCCATCCCAGCACAGCTGGGAGCAGGGATTGGGCCGGTTTGCCCAATTCAGCCGCCAGTGGCACCGCCTGCGTTTTTTTGGAAGCCCCACATGGTAAAGTCTGCCCATGGAACGAGATGATCTTTAAGGTCCCTTCCAACGAAAATCCTTCTGGGATGCCACAATTCTACAATTCTGGGATTAAAATGTCCCCACCCCATCATCTGCTTCTTTAAAAAAAAAAAAAAAAAAAAATCAAGGCAATTTCCTCCTGAGTTACTACAAATTCTTCCTCCAGCTCTACCGAAGTTCCGCTCCCAGAACCGGCTGACTCAGTGCTCTGCTTATTCCTATTTTGCTGCAGGATAAGTCACAGAGGAAGCAGATGGATGGGGATTACAGCCCCCAGCTGTGCTGTCACCTGAGCAAGCGACACTGGGCAGACACCCACTGGCGATGGCTGCCAGAGCTGTCCCCGGCTGGTCTTGGCACAAGGATTTGTCCCGGAGGAGGCAGCAGCTCCTCTCAGCAGGCACTATTCCAGGAGCAGATGCCGGCTCCAAACTGCATCCCAGGTCCTCACAGGGAAAAGGAACACACGACCACTGGAAGCAAAGTGCCACACTCAACCCCTCTGTCATGTCCATGCTGTGACAGGAGCTGGTGGCCTGGCAGAAGTGACCAGCAGCCCCTGAATCAACTTTCCAGGCATGTTGGGCTCCGTATTTTACTGAGCTGCCTCTCCCTCGTTCGTTTGTGATGTACTGCCCCATTGGAAGACTTCTGGGGAGAAAACTAGGATGCTCCCAGCACAGCCTGAGAGCCAGCGGTCCCTGCTTTGCCATGGGCTCCCACCAGCTCAGTGCCACCAAATTCCATCCCTTCTCCACTGCCCAGTGGGACACAGAGGTGGCCCTGGTACTCAGAGCACAGATCCTGGTTTTTAGGGATGGTGAGCACCAACACCACCAGCCAAAACACCAGAGGACACAGCTCTGGATGCCACTTGGCTGCCCCAGCGCATCCCCGGAGGAATGGGGGCACACGCAGCCTCTCTGCGGGCTCCTGCACCCAACCCGAGTCATGCCAAAGGGAAGAACCTCAGAAATCCTGGAGAAGTGGGACACTCCTAAATCCCTCCGTTCTCTGGAAAGCTTCTTCCCATCGCTGCCAGAGGCCGGAGTTCCATCTCCCCCCGCGGCCCAAACCCGCCCATCCCGGGCTCGGTCCTCGAGCAGGGGACCACGAGGACCGGGCTGGGGACGTCCCGCATCACTAGGGTCCTGCAAACTCCCTGCCCTTCCCCGCAGCCCGGAGGCGTGCGGGCAGTCGGGGTTGGTGTCGGAACCCGCCCCTGCCCTCCCGCTGCTCGGTGCCGGTGCCTTCCCGGTGCCCTCTCACAGAGGATGACCTGTCCTACGGCAGGTCCCTGCTCTCCCACGGGGAATGCCGGTCCCTGTCGTCTCACGGGGGTTGCCGGTCCCTGTCTCCCGGCCGGTCCCTGCTCTCCCACGGGGGATGCCGGTACCGGTACCCGTACCCCGGCCGGTCCCTGCTCCCCCACGGGGGATGCCGGTGCCAGTACCTCTCTCCCGGCCGGGCCCTGCTCTCCCAACGGGGGATGCCGGTCCTTGTCTCCCGGCCGGTCCCTGCTCGCCCAACGGGGGATGCCGGTCCTTGTCTCCCGGCCGGTCCCTGCTCGCCCAACGGGGGATGCCGGTCCTTGTCTCCCGGCCGGTCCCTGCTCTCGCACGGAGGATACCAGTGCAAGTACCTGTCTCCCGGCCGGTCCCTGCTCTCGCACGGGGGATGCCGGTCCCTGTCTCCCGGCCGGTCCCTGCTCTCGCACGGGGGATGCCGGTCCCTGTCTCCCGGCCGGTCCCTGCTCTCCCAACGGGGGATGCCGGTCCCTGTCTCCCGGCCGGTCCCTGCTCTCGCACGGGGGCTGCCGGTACCTGTCTCTCAGCCGGTGTCTGCTCTCCCAACGGGGGATGCCGGTCCCTGTCCCCCGGCCGGTCCCGGTGCTGCTCCCGTTTCCGCGCTCCCGGGTCAGTCGCCGCGCCCTTATATAGCAGCACGATAATGAGGTCGCGCCCTCTGCCACGCCCCCTTGACGCTCCACCAATCACCGAGCCCCGCCCACTCCCGCTCCACCCAATGGGGAGGCGGTACCGTGCGGCACCGGCCAATGAGGAGCGTCCCGGCGGGGCGCGCGCAGCAGTTTCTCTTAAAGCGCGGCTTTCCCCGAAATCAGCTGACCGAGGGGGCGGGGCCTGAGCGGGCCGGGGCCTGAGGGAGGGGGCGTGGTTAACCCGCCCCCGGCCCGGGTCCCTCCCGGGTCCCTCCCGGGTCTCTCCGGGGCGGGTCCGGCCCCGTTGTTCCCAGTCCCAAATGAATCTATTGCCAGTTCCCACCCAGTTTCCCCAGTCCCAGAGCAGTGTCC